>JANGFH010000030.1:0-74081 GCA_025758715.1 Glaciozyma martinii | reverse complement strand
AGAGGGCTTGTTGGGAGGCTGGAGTCGTTTGGAGGGGGTGGTAGGCGGTTGCTTTTGGAGGGGGTTAGGGCTTTTATTATTGTGATACCTCGAGTTGCTTTGCATTGTCATTTCGTTTGAGCTAGGAGCTGGCAGCTGGGTGGGGCGAGGTGGATCTGCGGGGTTGAGAGGCTGCTTCAATGCAAGTTGGTGCAGAGCGATTCTGTGGGGGAGGTAAGAGACCTTCGCAGGGTGAAGAAGAGAGGACTTTGTCTCGTGCGGCAGGAGGAACAGAACGAGGAGTGAGCGTGCGAAGCTGGAGAAGGAGCGAGCTGAGCTTTGGAGCAGCGAGCGAGGAAGTCGACGTCGGCTTCGAGATGGAAGGGGATCCATCCAACAATCGGTATTGACCGTGTCGCAAGGAAGCTGGACACGAAGTCGTGAGCGAGAGAGTGGGTGTGGAGGGTTTGCTGCCATTGGACGAGGGGTTCGCAGGCGACCATGGCGTCCCAGTCGAGCTCGTCGGTGCCTCCTGCTGTTGCTACGGGAAGAGACCAGTTCAGCGTACATTTCTCGAGCAAGGAACGCACCTCCGAGCACCAATCTGCGCATCCCATCTTCTTCCCCGCTCGTGCGATTCCCCACCTTTTTCGTCCCAGCTCTACAAGTCGGATCGACGATCGCAGGCCGTGCTCGTTCGCGCTCAGGGAGAACCGACGAAGCATCGACCTCCTCGACCTCGCGAGGAGTGATTCAAAGAGTTTTGTCGTTTTGCGGGGTAGCCGCCCGCCGTATCGCGCGTGCGATAGAGGAATCCCGCACGTGATTCTCCCTCAAGCAGAGAGAGAGCGGGAGCAAGGAGGAGGAGGAGCGTCGGAAGATCCGAACGGAGAACAAAGGTCTGCTGACCCTCCCCTTCAAACAAGAGCGAGTTGAGGCCCTGCAAATAGCTGAAGGGCGAGGATCGATGAGTGGCGGCCCGCGATAGCCGCTGGAGAACGAACGAAGAGATGGCCAGAACGAGGTGGGAGCTGGACAGGCGGTTAGAGTGAGTTGAGGAGCTTCCAAGGCACTACTCGAGCGAAGCGGAAGAGGTAGAACGCAGGGGAGAGATTGAGGAGCAAGTCGGGGATTGAGCCAACCAGCGCAGGAGGATTCAAGCGGGACTTGGCAGTTTCGAGGGTTGCTGCTCTTTCTCCTCCAACGCCTCCAACTTGAGCGACCTTCCCCCCAGCCGCAACAGCTCCAGTACTCGCACAGTCACTCTCACCAAGTTCAACCCCCAAAAGCTCGCGGCACTCGCGCCCTTCCACTCGTCGTCGTCCTCACCCCTTCCCCCGCTCCTCTTTCAGCCCAGAAGAAAAAAAACTCCCGCCGCCTCTACGCTCGTCCTCGGGTCGACTCAGCCAGCTACAGAAGCGCTCAACCAGGTCAGTACAGCTCTGCGAGTCGGCGTGGTCGAACAATCACGAGCGAGAGCTGACCCGATCCTCATCTCCCCCTCCTTATCTTCCACCCGGCCTTCCTCCCGCGTTCGCCACTCGTTCGTCTATCACTCAACTCGTACCGCGTGCAGATCAACTTGAACCAAAAGGTGAGTATCCAAGGCTACAGCAGTGGGCTCAGCCACCGCCTGTTGATTGGAGCGACCAAAGCTGATTCCGGCAACTCCCTACTCGTCCCTCTCTCTCGTTGCCAGCCTCGCTCCAGTCGAATGGCCCCATCCCTTACGCCCACTCCCATCAACAACAAGAAAGCAGTCTCGTTCGACGACCTCCCCGAAACTCACCACCAGCAGGATTCTCCCCTCGAAGGCGACGATCGCCTCCCTCACGCTCCCTCGGTTCTCCGTGATGAGGCCTTCCTTGGACTCGTGAGTCGTCCTCGACGAGTGTCGGTGGGAGGATCGGGAGCTCGAGCTAACGAATCTCTGTTTGCCGCCAGCCTGCCGCGCAGGGACTCTACGACCCCGACAACGAGAAGGATTCTTGCGGTGTTGGATTCGTCTGCCAGTACGTTACTCTCTCGGGACCCGTGTGGTGGGGCTGAGCTGATGACGGCGCTGCAGCATCAAGGGTCAGGCCTCGCACAAGATCGTTTCCGACGCGCGCAACCTCCTCTGCAACGTGAGTTCTCGCCCGAAACGCTCGCTTTGGGACCCAACTGACGCTCTCCTCCACAGATGGTGAATCCTATCCCTACGATGCTGGGCTGGAGCGACCGAGCTAACGATCCCCGATCCACAGACCCATCGAGGAGCTACTGGAGCCGATTCTCGTGAGTCCCTCGCTTCCTCGCCCTCTCGGATCGCCAGCTAACCTCTCCCACTCCCCCCAGGCGATGGAGATGGAGCCGGAGTCATGGTCGGCATCCCCCACGCCTTCTTCGTTCGCGAGTCGGAGCGCGAGTTGGGCGTCAAGCTTCCTAACGAGGGCGAGTACGCCGTCGGCAACGTCTTCTTTAAGAAGGGCAACGCCGACCTCCTCGCCTCGCACAAGGCCACGTTCGAGCAGATCGCCGAGTCGCTCAACCTCCGCGTCCTCGGCTGGCGCGAAGTCCCCACGGACGGATCGATCCTCGGACCCGCGTCCCTCTCCCGCGAGCCCCACATCCTCCAGCCCGTCGTCGTCCTCGCCACCTCGTACGGACACGGCAACGCCCCCGACCCGGAGGCCACGTTCGACGAAAAGTACTTTGAGCGCCAGCTCTACGTCCTCCGCAAGCACGCCACCCACACCCTCCTCCTCTCGAGCGGATTCTACATCTGTTCCCTCTCCAACAAGAACGTCGTCTACAAGGGACAGCTCTCGCCCATCCAGGTCTACAACTACTACCACGACCTGTGCGTTTCCTCTTTGCCCTCGTCGCGCAATCTTTGAGCTGACCCTTTGTCGATCGCAACAGCAACCACGTCCTCTTCGCCTCGCACTTCTGCCTCGTCCACTCGCGATTCTCGACCAACACGTTCCCCTCGTGGGACCGCGCGCAGCCGATGCGATGGGCGGCGCACAACGGCGAGATCAACACGGTTCGCGGCAACAAGAACTGGATGCGCGCTCGCGAGGGCAACCTCCAGTCGTCGCGCTTCGCCGACGAGCTCGACCTCCTCTACCCGATCATCGAGACGGGCGGGTCCGACTCGGCCGCGTTCGACAACGTCCTCGAACTCCTCACCGTCAACTCGGTCGTCACCCTCCCCGAGGCCGTCATGATGCTCGTCCCCGAGGCGTGGCAGAACAACGCCGAGATGGAGAAGGAGAAGGTCGCCTTCTACCAGTGGGCCGCGTGCCTCATGGAGCCGTGGGACGGTCCCGCCCTCTTTGCCTTCTCCGACGGAAGGTACTGCGGAGCCAACCTCGATCGCAACGGTCTTCGCCCCTGCCGCTGGATCACCACGACGGACGACATCATGATCTGCGCCTCCGAGGTAGGCACCATCTACGTCGAGCCCGAGAAGGTCACTCGCAAGGGACGACTCCAGCCGGGCAAGATGCTCCTCGTCGATACGCTCGAGGGAAGGATCGTCGACGACAAGGAGCTCAAGATGAAGACGGCCAACAAGCAGCCGTTCGCCAACTGGCTCGAGAGCCAGATGCTTCGTCTCCCCAACATCATCGCCAAGGAGCGCGCGAAGGGAGTTCGCCTCGCGGTCGAGCTCGACGATACGACCGTTTCGACCGACCCCAAGCTCCTCGCGTTCGGGTACACGTTTGAGCAGCTCGATTTGCTCCTTAGGCCTCTCGTCAATGGTGAGTTTCTCCGCGTTTGGGGTTCGAGTTTGGAGCGAGAGCTGATGCCGGTTTTCGCAGATGGCAAGGAAGCTCTCGGATCCATGGTGCGCTTGCGAACGTTGAGCTTTTTCGTGCGCTCAGTGACTGACTTTGGGACTCTTGCACGCAGGGTAACGACGCCCCTCTCGCCTGCATGGCCACCGCCCCTCGCATCATCTACGACTACTTCCGCCAGCTCTTCGCCCAAGTCACCAACCCTCCCATCGATCCCATTCGCGAGTCGATCGTCATGTCGCTCGAATGCTACGTCGGAGCCGAGGGCAACCTCCTCGAGATGAACGCGACGCAGTGCCACCGCCTCCTCCTCACCACTCCCGTCCTCTCGATCGAGGAGGTCAACGCTCTCAAGCGCCTTCACGAGGTGCACGCCGACTGGCCCGCCAAGGTAATTGACATCACGTTCGACAAGAGCGAGGGCGTCGCCGGGTACCAGGGTGCGCTCGACCGCGTGTGCGCAGAGGCGAGCCAGGCGATCGCGGAGAACATTCGAGTCATCATCCTCAGCGACAGGAACGTTGGAGCCGATCGAGTTCCCCTCTCTGCCCTCGTCGCGACCGGAGGCGTTCATCATCACCTTATTCGCAACAAGCAGCGATCAAAGGTCGCTCTCATCGTCGAGACGGGAGAAGCGAGGGAGGTTCACCAGATTTGCGTGCTCCTTGGGTACGGAGCCGATGGTATCTGCCCGTACCTCTGCATCGAGGCCATGCTCAAGGTGCGTTTTCGTTTCGCTCGCTCCAGAGTTTTGAGTGCTGACGTTCGAACAGCTCCGCCGCGAGGGTCTGCTCAAGATCGACCTCTCCGAGGACCAGGTCATCGAGAACTACAAGTACGCGACCAACGGAGGGATCCTCAAGGTCATGTCCAAGATGGGCATCTCGACGCTTCAGTCGTACAAGGGAGCTCAGATCTTCGAGGCGCTCGGACTCGACAACTCGGTCATCGATCGCTGCTTCGTCGGTACGTCCTCCTCCCCTTCTTCGCTCGAGGCTTTCACTGACGCACTTTGCGACGCAGGAACCGCAAGCAGGATCTCTGGAGCCACCTTTGAGCTCCTCGCGATTGACGCGCTCGAGATCCACGAGCGCGGCTACCCCTCCCGCGACACCGTCCTCCCTCCCGGCCTCCCCGAGACGGGCGAGTACCACTGGCGCGACGGAGGAGAAGCTCACATCAACGACCCGACCGGTATCGCCAACCTCCAGAACGCGGTGCGCGAGAAGAACCAGGCGTCGTACGACGCCTACTCGGAGAACGCGCGCAAGCAGGTTCGCGCCGTCACGCTGCGAGGACTGCTCGAGTTCGACTTTGAGAAGGCTCAGGCGATCCCAATTGAGCAGGTCGAGCCCTGGCATCAGATCGTTCATCGGTTCGTTACTGGAGCCATGTCGTATGGATCCATCTCGATGGAGTCGCACGCTGCGCTCGCTGTCGCGATGAACAGGATCGTGAGCTGCTCTCTCTTCCTTTCGTTCTGGGCAGGTTGCTGACGCTCTTTTCGCGACGCAGGGCGGCAAGTCCAACACGGGAGAAGGAGGAGAGGACGCCGAGCGATCCGACATCCTTCCCAACGGCGACACGATGCGTTCCGCCATCAAGCAGGTCGCTTCTGGCCGTGAGTTCTTTCGCACTTCCCTCCCGAACAGCTACTGATCTCGTCGTCGCAGGATTCGGAGTCACGAGCAACTACCTCGCCGACGCCGACGAGCTCCAGATCAAGATGGCTCAGGGCGCGAAGCCTGGAGAGGGAGGAGAGCTCCCCGGCCACAAGGTCTCTGCCTCGATCGCTCGCACTCGTCACTCGACTCCTGGCGTTGGTCTCATCTCCCCTCCTCCTCACCACGACATCTACTCGATCGAGGATCTCAAGCAGGCGAGTCGCTCGACCTACCCGACCCGCGAAGTTTTTCGCTAACTCCTTCCTCGTGCTCCAGCTCATCTACGACCTCAAGTGCGCCAACCCTCGCGCTCGCATCTCCGTCAAGCTCGTCTCGGAAGTCGGCGTCGGAGTCGTCGCGTCCGGAGTCGCCAAGGCCAAGGCCGATCACATCCTCATCTCGGGCCACGATGGAGGAACCGGAGCCTCGCGCTGGACGGGCATCAAGTACGCTGGACTCCCCTGGGAGCTCGGACTCGCCGAGACGCACCAGACGCTCGTTCTCAACGACCTTCGAGGCCGAGTTACCCTCCAGACCGACGGGCAGATCAGGACCGGTCGTGATGTCGCTATCGCGTGCTTGCTTGGAGCTGAGGAGTGGGGATTCGCCACCACGCCTCTCATCGCCATGGGTTGCATCATGGTGCGTCGTCGTCGTCGTTTCCCTTTCGTTCGCCGTCGCTGACTTTTGTGCTCGCTCTCGCAGATGAGGAAGTGCCACGTCCGTGTTCCTTGTTCGCGCCTCTCTGCCCACTCGCTGACCTTCCCACTCGCTCTACAGCTCAACACCTGCCCCGTCGGAATCGCGACCCAGGACCCGTGAGTTGGATTTTGCCTCGCTCCTTCGATCCTCGTAACCCCTCTCTCCGTTCGCAGTGCCCTGCGCGCCAAGTTCACCGGCCAGCCCGAGCACGTCATCAACTTCTTCTACTACGTCGCCGAAGAGCTCAGGACGTACATGGCCAAGCTCGGATTCCGCACCATCAACGAGATGGTCGGTCGTGCCGACCTCCTCCGCGTCGACGACTCGCTCCGCAATCCCAAGACGGCCAACCTCGACCTGTCGGCGCTCCTCAAGCCCGCCTGGCAGATGCGCCCCGGAGTCGCCACTTTCAAGAGTCGCGCGCAGGACCACAAGCTCTACATTCGCCTCGACAACAAGTTCATCGACGAGGCCGAGCCAGGTTTGTTTGACTGCTTCTTTTTCTGCACGACGCGCTTGCTGATGAGGTTGGTCGTGCAGCTCTGCTCAAGGGTCTCCCCGTTCGGATCGACTGCGAGGTCGTCAACACCGAGTGAGTTCCTCCTCTGCTCGCCCACCCAGAGAAACGTTGCTGACGTTGGCTACCCCTCAGCCGCGCTCTCGGAACGACCCTGTCGAACCACGTTTCGAAGCGTTACGGCGAGGAGGGACTCCCCAAGGATACGATCCACATCAACGCGAAGGGGTCGGCAGGCCAGTCCCTCGGCGCCTTCCTCGCTCCTGGGATCACCATCGAGCTCGAGGGAGATTCGAATGATTACGTAGGCAAAGTGAGCGTCTTTCCAGCATCTGGAGGTCGAGAAAATGACTGAGAAACGTCAACCAGGGACTCTCGGGAGGTCGTCTCATCGTCTACCCGCCCAAGGCTTCGACCTTTAAGCCCGAAGAGGTACGTTCTCCCCTTCCCGCCTCGTTCAACAGAGCGCTAACCCCACGCTCGAACACAGAACATCATCGTCGGCAACGTCTGCCTCTACGGAGCGACGAGCGGACAGGCCTACTTCCGAGGAGTCGCCGCTGAGCGGTTCGCCGTTCGCAACTCTGGAGCCGTCTCGGTCGTCGAGGGATGCGGAGACCACGGCTGCGAGTACATGACTGGAGGTCGCGTCGTCATTCTCGGAACGGCTGGTCGCAACTTCGCCGCCGGCATGAGTGGAGGAATCGCCTACGTCCTCGACTACGCCAAGGACTTCAAGTCCAAGGTCAACATGGAGATGGTCGAGCTCGACACTGTCAACGACCCGCACGAGATCGCCGAGCTTCGTTCGATGATCGAGGACCACCACCACTGGACCGGTTCCGAGCGCGCCGGTCGCATCCTCAAGAACTTCAACCAGATCCTCCCCCGGTTCGTTCGCGTCATGCCCCTCGACTACAAGCTCGTCCTCGAGGAGCAGGCCGCCAAGGCGATCGCCGACAAGAAGGCGTTGCACAACGTCGTCGAGTTCGTCTCGCCCAAGAGCGTCGCCGCTCCCGGTCCCACCAAGTCGGAGCCCGCCGTCGTCGATCTCGAGGACTCGATGGTCGACGAGACGGCTCCGAAGAAGCGCGTCGAGACGCTCGACAAGCTTCGCGGCTTCATGAAGTACAAGCGACTCGCCGAGGCCTACCGCAACCCTCGCAAGAGGGTCAAGGACTGGGCCGAGATCTCGAGTCGTCTCAGCGAGGACGACTGCAAGGTCCAGGCTGCGAGGTGCATGGACTGTGGAGTTCCCTTCTGCCAGTCCGACACTGGCTGCCCCATCGGCAACATTATCGTGCGTCGCGTCTCCTTTCCAGATCCCCTTTCGACCGAGCTAACGACGCGCGCTCCTCTTTCCAGCCCAAGTGGAACGACCTCGTCTTCAAGGGACAGTGGCAGGACGCTCTCAACAGGCTGCTCATGACCAACAACTTCCCCGAGTTCACTGGTGAGTCGCTCGCTGCGCGATTTCGACTCGGTTCTGATTTCTCCTTTCCCGCTCAGGTCGCGTCTGCCCCGCTCCTTGCGAGGGAGCTTGCGTTCTTGGTATCAACGAGCAGCCCGTCGGCATCAAGTCGATCGAATGTGCGTCGTCTTCGTTCCTTTCTCTTCGCCGTTTGCTGACGATTCGAGAACGCTTCGCAGGCGCCATCAGTGCGTTTTCAGCCCTCGTTCGCTTTCGAAACCACGTACTAACCCCCTCCTCGCAGTTGACAAGGGATTTGAAATGGGATGGATGAAGCCTCGTCCTCCTCAGCAGCGCACCGGCAAGAAGGTCGCCATCATCGGATCCGGACCTGCGGGTCTCGCTGCCGCCGACCAGCTCAACAAGGCCGGTCACAGCGTCACCGTCTACGAGCGCAACGACCGATGCGGAGGTCTTTTGACCTACGGTATCCCCAACATGAAGCTCGACAAGCGCGTCGTCCAGCGCCGCCTCGATCTCATGAGCGAGGAGGGAGTCGAGCTCATCACCAAGGCCCATGGTGCGTCTCTCGCCTTGTTCTCCTCTTCCTGTAGCTTGCTGACTTGCTCCCTCGCAGTCGGAGTTTCCCACGACGCCGCCGAGATCCGCAAGGAGAACGACGCCGTTATTGTCGCCACTGGAGCCACCTGGCCTCGCGACCTCAAGCTTCCCAACAGGAACCTCGACGGCATCCACTTTGCTATGGAGTTCCTTCGTGCGTTTCTCTTCCTGGCGTTCCTCTCGCTCGCTTCCTGACTTAGTTGGTTCTCAGAGCTCAACACCTCTTCGCTCCTCAACTCGAACCTCGAGGACGACAAGTACCTCTCGGCCAAGGGTCTCAATGTCATCGTCATCGGCGGTGGAGACACTGGAAACGACTGCATCGGTACCTCGATCCGCCACGGCGCGAAGAGCGTCACCAACTTTGAGCTCCTCCCCGCTCCTCCCGCGACGCGCGCGTCCGACAACCCCTGGCCTCAGTGGCCCAAGGTCTTCCGCGTTGACTGCAAGTCTTTCTCTGTCGCTGTCGCGTGCGCAACTTGTTAACCTCTTGCTTCGCTCTCGCAGACGGGCACTCGGAAGTCGCCGCTTTCTTCGGCAAGGATCCTCGCGAGTACTCGATCAACACCAAGGAGTTCGTCTCGGACGGCAACGGCAAGATCAAGGGAATCAACACGATCCGCGTCGCCTGGGAGAAGGACGCGCTCGGCAACTGGCGCATGGCTGAGGTCCCTGGCAGCGAGGAGTTCTTCCCCGCCGACCTGTTCGTCCACTCTCCCTCTCTCCTTGCCACCTCGGCAGCTGACTCTTCCCTTCCCGCAGCGTTCTCCTCGCTCTTGGATTCCTCGGTCCCGAGGAAGCGGCGGTCAAAGCCCTCGGCGTCGAGCAGGACGGTCGTTCGAACGTCAAGACGCCTCAGGGCAAGTTCACGACGAGCGTCGATGGAGTCTTCGCCGCTGGTGACTGCCGCCGAGGCCAGTCCCTCATCGTCTGGGGTATCGCCGAGGGTCGCGGAGCCGCCGTCGAGGTCGATCGCTACCTCATGCACGACACTCGCCTTCCTTCCGCTGGATCGATCAAAGTCCGCAGGTGCGTCGTTGCTTTCTCTCCTCCTGCACAAGCTGAGTTGACGGCGCGCGTCTCTCTTTGCAGCTTCGTCCCCGCGGTCCAGCACCACCACGCCGAGGTCGCGACGACGGCCTAATCGAGTTCCTTCCCCCTCCTCCCCACCACGCCTTTTCTTGACGACCATCAGTACATACTCCTTACTTCCTTCTCTTTCTTCTCCTCCCCCCTCGACCGTAGAGTCGTCTCTGCCCCCATCATCATATCCCCCTTCCCATCATTAGCCTGTTGAGCGTTGTTTGAGGGTCCTTTTGTTGCCGAAGTCGGTTTAGATCAGTCAAAAGCGAGGTCGTTCTTTATCGTGTAATCGAGCGTATCCGCACAACTGGGGACATCGGTTGTGAAAGAGGGAAGAGAGAGGAGGAGAAAGGGGCACAGACTTGGCGCGTGGCGTACGGACCTCGGCACTTGCTCTCGCTCGCTTCTCCCCTTCGCTCCTCTCCCTCCTACAACTTGCCCATTGACGAGGCCGATCCAGGTTCGTTTGACTGCTTCTTTTCCTGCACGACGAGCTTGCTGATGAGGCTGGTTGTGCAGCTCTGCTCAAGGGTCTCCCCGTTCGGATTGACTGCGAGGTCGTCAACACCGAGTGAGTTCCTCCTCTGCTCTCCCACCCAGAGAAACGTTGCTGACGTTGGCTACCCCTCAGCCGCGCTCTCGGAACGACCCTGTGGAGGTCGTCTCATCGTCTACCCGCCCAAGGCTTCGACCTTTAAGCCCGAAGAGGTACGTTCTCCCCCTTCCGCCTCGTTAAACAGAGCGCTAACCCCACGCTCGAAAACAGAACATAATCGTCGGCAACGTCTGCCTCTACGGAGCGACGAGCGGACAGGCCTACTCTTCCGAGGAGTCGCCGCTGAGCGGTTCGCCGTTCGCAACTCTGGAGCCGTCTCGGTCGTCGAGGGACACGGATATCACGGCTGCGAGTAGATTCCTGGAGGA
This sequence comes from Glaciozyma martinii, assembly GCA_025758715.1. Classification (NCBI taxonomy): domain Eukaryota; kingdom Fungi; phylum Basidiomycota; class Microbotryomycetes; order Kriegeriales; family Camptobasidiaceae; genus Glaciozyma; species Glaciozyma martinii. The sequence goes on along the minus strand of JANGFH010000030.1, from coordinate 63,395 downwards.
ACAAGGAGGTTGCTTGGTTTTTGAAGGATGAACGTCTCGCCCAAGCAAGGAGCGAGGCTTGCGAAGCCAGCAGTGCACACCACGGATCGAGAGGCGGAGCGTCCAGCGGTTAGGCCCAAAGCAGTGAATGTAGTTGAATTTCTGAGAAATGAGATTGGCCGAAAGAATGATGCGATGAGAGAGGAGAAACAGTGTAGATGGACTGGGGAATGCGGCCGTCCCGGAGACCGGAACGCCTTGCCCTTGTCCTCGTCCTCTTCCAGAGGAAGTAAGCCTCCTCTGTCAAGTCAATCCGAGCAGTATAGCGCCGTCCAGGCAAGCTAGGCAAGCGATAATCGTTCGTCGTCGTCGTCGTCGGCCGAATTGCGGCCCACCGGGATCAGCTCTAGCCGCTGCGGGGTAGGAAGCAGCTTGCCTTCTCCCTCTAGCCACTCGTGCGTCGACCCACAGCGCTAGTACATCAAAGGAGAAGAGGTGAGTGCTCCTCAGCCCAGACCAGAGCTCGAGGCGGACCACTGCGCGATCCAGCTTGCGTCGCGTTGGCGCGCCTCCAAGTCGCGCAGGTGGAGGACTCAGACGTGCCAGCGGCGTCCGAAGGACAGCAAAGGGAGCTCTAAGCCAAGGGAGCAGGAAGGGGAGGGGGAGAGGCTTCCTCTCTCGACTCGGCGCGTTCGCGTCGCTGCCAGCTCCTGAGCTAACCCAAGACTCCCCCCACAGCACCATGCTCCTCGTAACTCTCTCCACTGCTCCTCCTCAACCCCTCCTCGGCTACACCTGCACGGCACCTCTCGCCGCTCGCTCCAGCGCGACCCACCCCGTCCCCTCCTCTCCTTCCCTCCGCCCCGTCAACAAGTGGCTCAACGTCCCTTACGCCTCCGCCGAGCGCTGGAGTAAGCCCACGCCCTACTTCGTCGACCCTTTGGCTCCCACGCGCGACTGCTTCGAATTTGGTGCGAACCCACTGCAAGGACCTGGAGCGGTCGAACCGCTCTGGTATCCCAAGGAGGGCTGGTTGAACAGGGACTTTGTGGGAGCTTCAGAGGACTGCTTGAGCTTGAACGTCTTTGTTCCCAAGGCGGCGAGCGAGAAGGCCAAGGCGGAGGGACGCCTGCTCCCTGTGATGGTGCGTTCGCTCGCTGGTTTCGAAGAGCAGCTGCTGATGGATTCTCGCAGGTCTGGATCTATGGTGGCGCGTTGTCGACTGGAAATGCCAGTGCGATTCGACACGACGCATCGGAGCTGGTTCGTCTTGCTGAGGAGGAAGGGAACCCAGTCATTGTCGTGACTGGCAACTATCGGTGCGTCCTCCGATACTTTCTCTCGAACCTCGCTAACGACGCCAACGACAGTCTCAACATCTTTGGATTCCTCAGCCACCCAGACCTCTCCGCCACCGACGGGACTTCAGGGAACTACGGTTCGGCCCTCGCTCCTTTCGCTCCTCTCACCGCTAACGCCCCCTCGCAGGCTTCCACGACCAAATCGCTCTCCTAACCTGGGTCCGCACGCACATTCACCACTTCTCCGGCTCCCGCACCCAAATCACCGCCTTCGGAGAATCCGCCGGCGCCTTCTCGATCGCCTGCCTCGCCACTCTCTGTTCCCAACCCCTCTTCCGCCGCGCGATCCTCCAATCCGGCTCGCCTTCGACGATGGCGTTCCATCCGCCTGAGTACGCGCATTGGGAGGCCTTGGTGAAGCGGTTCGGGCTGGAGGAGGCCGGAGCGAAGGAGAGGGTTGAGGGGCTGAGGAGGGTTCCGGCGGGGGAGTTGTTGGAGTTTGCGGTTGCGCATGGGGTTATGGGAGGGTGGGGAGGGACGATCGAGGAGGGGGGGTTGTGGGAGAGGACGCCGGAGAAGTTATTCCTTGCCGGAGAGTGGGATCGGGGTGTCGAAGAGTGGGTGCTCGGGACGAACGAGGATGAGGGGACGCTGTTTGTCAAGGCGCTCAAGGTGCGTTACTTCCGCGTCGTTCACTCCCGCACCGCTAACCCACTTCGCAGCTCGAAGCTCCCGCCGCCTTTGCCTCCTACCTCGCTCGCTCTCCCTCCCCGGCCGTCCTCCAATCCCTCTACCCCGCCACCTCCTCCTCAACTCTAACCACCTCTCCAGCCTCCCACCTCCTCGCCTCCAAGCTCTTCCTAACCCCCCTCCACTCCCTCGCCCTCTCCCTCGCTTCCTCCTCCTCCCCTCCCAGTATCCGCCTCTTCGACTTTCGCGCTCCCTTGCCACAGATGTCAGGGTCTTACGACCTCGGAGTGCACCATGGGATTGAGATCCCGTTCGTGTTTGGGACGAGGACGTTCTGGAAAGAGGGAAGTGAGGAGGAGCGTACGGCGGAGGAGTGCATCCGGCGTTGGAGTTCGTTCGCAGCGGGTGGCGAAGGGAATGGGACCGGTGCGTTCGCTCACAGGATCCCGTTTCGGGAACGAACTAATGAGTGTGGGTACAGGCGCCGAGTGGGGAGAATGGAAGGAGGGGGAGCAGAGGAGGTTGGTGATTGGGCCGAGGGGAGGAGAGACGAGGATGGAGGAAGTCGTGTTGAACGAGTTGGAGGAGCGGAGGCAGGCGTTCTGGCTCGAGCAGGTGAGGGGGGACTTGCCGACTGGGTTGGGAGCGTAGGATCCTCTCTTGTTGATCCAATCGACTCTGGAAGCGCAGGAGGACTCAACGAGAAGCGAGAGAGCAGCGTGAGCGGGCGCGGTCGAGTTCGTGAGGGAGTGGCGGGCCTCAAAGGAGCAGGATCAGATCCAGGGCCGTTCTTGACTCGTTCCTGGCACACCAAGGCACGCTGAGCAGAGTTCCGAGTTTGCGGAGCAAGTGGAAGAAGGGAGAGAACTGCCGTCGTGGTCGTTCTTCTCCCTCCAGACGCAGCCGCACTCTGCCCTTCATCTCAGGCATGCCTCCAGTACCTAAATACTCCAGCGGACGGCTGCTCGTACGCGGTTCGATCAACATCGACGGTGAGCTTGCGTCCTCTCTCCCCGGGCCGCCGGAGTCGCTGCTGACCCCGCACTCCCCAGAGTTCTTTGTGGTCCCTCAGTAGGCCACCAGAGCTTCAGGGAAGGGGAAAGAGCTGATCGGCGTTCCCTCACAGCATCGTCAACAGCGGGGAGACGATCGCGTCCACCTCATTCACGCGTCGAGGAGGTGCGCTTCGCTGGACCTTGGAGCTGGGCGGAGACAGGAGCTGACTGGGCTACAGGCGGGAAGGGAGCGAACCAGGCTGTGGCTGCTGCAAAGGTGCGCGTTGGTGCCGAGAGCTCTGAGGTGAGGCCGGGTTGCTGACCCCACACAGGCAGGTGGTGCAGTCGATTTCGCAGGCGTGATAGGCGAGGACGGCGTATGGATGAAGACTCTGCTCAGTTCGTACAGCGTAGGGACCGATCTGCTCCTTACAGACTCGAGCGTGCGTTCTCCCCACCCCCGCTCCTTCGCAAGCTGACCCCTCCTCGCAGCTCCCCACCGGCCGCGCCATCATCCAGCTCTCCACCGCAACGCACGACAATTCCATCGTCCTCCTCCCCGGCTCCAACTTTTCCCCTCTCCCCCTCCCCCTCCCGAGCCGACCCTACGCCCTCCTCCTCCTCCAGAACGAGATCCCCCTCGCTACTACCTCGTCCCTCCTCTCCTCGAGTAAAGCGACGGGGACTAGGACGATGTTCAACCCTAGTCCGATGCTGTCGGACGAGGAGATCAGGGCGTTCGAGTGGGACAAGGTGGATTGGTTATTGATGAATGAGGGAGAGGGGGACGCTCTGCTGAGCGTGCTGGGGGTAGAGGGCGAGGGAGAAGTACTGGAGCGATTAAAGAGGGTACCAAAGCTGGCAGGATGCGGGATCATCTTGACCCTCGCGAGCGAGGGCGTCGCAGCGTCTTGGGGAGGGGAAGTGCTCAGTTGTCCGGCGGGACGAGTGTGCGGAGGCGTGGTGGATACGACTGGGGCTGGAGACTGTTTTACGGTGCGCATCTCTGGCTTCCGAGGCAGGGGAGACGTCTCGCTGATTCGCTTCGCAGGGATACCTCGGCGCACTGTTCGCCGCACGCTACCCGGGGACGAAGGACGACCTTCGAGCGGCCTTGGAGATTGCGTCGCAGGCTGCAGCGATGTGTGTCGAGAGTGAAGGAGCGATGGAGAGTGTGCCGACTCTGGCGAACGTGCGGGAGAGGATGGGGGAGGGATGGCCGACGATGTACGCGTTCTTGGGGGTGGAATAGCAGATCGAAGCTGCTTGTTCCACGTACGCCCGAGGGTGCCTTTGAGCTGGATCAGCTCGATCCCGCAGCGCGGCGAGAGGAACGAAAGCAAGAGAACAAGGGAAGGAGCCTAAGAGTAGCGAAGCAGCAAGCGAGAGCTCCGCAGTCGGTTCGGAGTCGTTCCAGCTGGTATTCTGAGCCTCGTGCGAACAACTTTAGCCAGACCAGAGAGTGCGAAGACACTGGACAGAGTCTAGTCAGGCCGAGCGCGAACTTGAGAAAACTCGACGGCGTCGAGCTCGCTGCTCTTGTTCCTCAACCCTTCCCTCGCCAGCTCAAAGACCGCGATTCCTCGTTACTCACAGTCCCATCCACCTGAGCCTGGGACTAGTTCACGAGGGGGTCAAGGTCTGAGTCAACGCCGTGAGTCCCTCCCGTCGCCCTTCTCAAGTTTGCCCCCAACTGACGACGTGGTCTTCCCCAGTCACTGCAGTAGCTCTAGCCGAGCACGACTCCAAAAGAGTCGGCGTGCACCACCATCAACATACTCTCCCCTTCCCTCCCCTCGACTCCAACCTCCCTTCGAAGTGAGCCGAAAAGCGAGAGCCGATACAGTTCCCTCTCGACTTGCGCCCGCTGGACGCCCTACGATCCTCTCCCGCCAGAACCACTTCTTCCGCGTTGCTTCCAGTCCAGAGGATCTCGAGCGCGCGAGTTGAATCTGGGACGCCCGGCGTAGAGCCCTCCATCGTCGCCCTCGTCCGACGTGGTAGTGACGGTGGTCGAGCGAGCTGGGAGTCCCAGGCGGATCTCGGGAGAAGGAGGGCTCAGTGTTTGGGACCCCGGTTGGTGTCGAACTGGATTTGGGGGAGATTGGGATCGTGCACGAGGTGCGCGGGAGGGGTTGCTTCAGCTGATTCCGCCTTGAGCAGAGCTTTCGTGCTCCGTTCGGCGCCAGCTGGACTTCCCTGTTCCTCGCTTTAGTGCAATTCGCGGTGGGCGACGTCACCCTCAGGCCCCCCTTGGGTGCACGACGTCGCTTAACTCGATTCAGACTACTCTTGGGCTGGTGAGCCTTTGTCGTTATTTTCGCTTTGGCGATGCGATGGAGGAGGGTACGTGATGGAACTGGCGCAAAGGTCGAATCCTCGACTGAGCGGGAGACTGCTGCTTGCGGTGGTCTCTTTTCTGATCCCTAAAAGCTCTTAGCGAACCTTGTTCAGCTGACTGCAACGTCGTTCGTTCCCCTTGCCAAACTGCCTCCGCACAATCTGCTTCGGACCCTTCTGCTCCCTTGCTTTTGAGAGAACGAACAGCGTGAGCACCCCGGGGGACGAAAGGCGCGAAAAGCCAGCGGCAGCCAAGGCGGAACTCGAGAGCGAGGCTTTCGGGGAAACTAACTGTCCTTGATTCTATTACAGGCCTGACCTGGTCTAAGGAGCTACGCGAGAGAGAGAGAGAGAGAGAGAGAGAGAGAGAGAGAGAGCGAGAGAGAAGCGCCTAGCGATGCTTCTATCGGCTCGAGTACTTGAGGAACTTGGAGGCGACGATGGTCTGCGAAAATTCGGTCAGCGAGGTTTCCGTTTGGGGGCCGAGGAAGAGGACGTACGACGATGCCGTTGAAGACCGTGTAGCAGATCAGGATGCCCAGATCACGCCAGCGCGTGTCAAAGGTGATGCTGAGGCCGCGGTAGAACTCGTCTCCGACAGCGTACTGCGATCGCATACCATCAGCGAGCCGCACTCGAAGCGAAGGAGGGAGGAGACGAACCTGGCAGTACTTGCACGCCTCGGTGAGGCTGCCATCTTGGAGGTACCCACCAGCGACCGAGACGAAAGCTCCTGCCCATTGCTCGCAGGTTTGGCCTGGCGGGAAGAAGTGAGCGCGAGAACCAGGGAAGCGACGGGGAAGGACTGACCGAGAGGAGGGTTGAAGGTGCTAAACTCGCGCTCGAGGCATCGAATAGGCAGTTGGTGAAGCTCGGTCGAAACCACGCCCGAGATGATACGCGTAAAGGGATCTGTGCCATCAAGGGTCAGCGACGTCCGAGGGGTCTGAGGAACAAGAACTCACCGAGATCGTACATCCACGCGGCCCAAAAGTACGGCATATTCGCCTTGGGGATCGTGACTCCGCAGAAGAGGGAGAACTGACCGGAAGCAAGCGAAATCAGAAGTCTGGACGTCGCTGCGACAAGCGCGGACTTACGATGATGAGGAGGAACGGGTTCTGGCTTGCGGCGATGAAGACGGAAGGCGACAATGCCGCAACTGCCTGACCGAGCGTCACTGCGAAGAGCTGCGATGGTAGACGAAGGGTTAGTGACGCCGCAGGTGAGGAGGAGAAGAAACGCACCTCGGTGATGAGGATGATGAAGAACTGGTAGCCGGCGCGCGAGGGATCCATGTTGAAGCCCATAGGGAAGTAAAACTGAGAAGGAGGCGGGTCAGCACTCGTGCAAAGCGAAGGGAGGGGTGACTTACGAGGAGGAAGAAGATGACGGCGCAAAGAATGCTGTACGGAATCTCTGCCAGCAGCTGACAGAGCGCAAAGACAATCTGGCTGTACATCTTGGAGGACGATTCGCGGATGAAGATGTTGCGCTGGGTGGACGAGTACCGAGTCAGCCGAGCGTTCTCCGTACGCGGAGAGAAGAGGAGCTCACTCCTTGGATGAACATGGGCTCGATTTGGGAGATAATCAGAGCAGGAAGAATCTGGGAGGCCGGGTTAGCGATGTCGCAGGAGCGAGAAGACCGACGCACGGTGATGAAGAAGATTGCGAAGACCCGGTACTGGAGCGAGGCGAGGGTGTTGTCGAGATTGAGGAACGTCAATCCAACGAACAAGGCGACGGCGGCGTGGTTGAATACTGTGGAGGAGTATCAGCAAAGGAAGGAGAACGCGGAGGGCGCGAGACGCACGTCGAGTGAATCCCTGTGTCGAGCGAGGGGTCAGCTGAGCTTTTTTCGAGAGAAAGAAGGCCGACGCACGTAGTCAGGCGATCGCCAGAAGCAAAGGAAGGTCCTGCGAACGACGACGTCCATCTGGAAACCGAAAGTGGTGGCGTCTGCATCGAAAAAGTCAGCAAAAGAGATCTCCTCGCGAGAGAAGGAAGAGACGTACACTCGTCGTGCTCGTGAGGATCGACGGTCTCCTCGTGCGAAAGACCTTCAAGCTTGAGCTCCTCAATCTCGGCCTTGACGTGGACGAGCTCCTCCGAATCGAGCCAGATGTCGGCCCAGTCCTTCTTGCCGACCATGCGACGAGACCCAGCTCCGATAGCCTCCAGCATGTCTGCGAAGCTCGTCAGTACCGAGTCTTAGAAGCCTCGGCGAAGCAAACTCACACTCGGCGGGATTGGCGTTCTCGGGGCAGTGAGCCCCGTTCTTAGCGAAGTAGGAGCGAATGACGTTGCTGTCCTTGCCGATGTCGCCAAAGTAGACGCAGCGTCCTCCACCCTTGAGGAGGAGAAGGCGATCAAAGTGCTCGAAGAGGAGAGAGTTACTGCAAAGGAGGAGTGAGCAAACGGATTGAGGTCAGTAAGCGAGCGGCGTACGGCTGGTGGACGGTGACAAGGATGGCTTGGCCTGCGGAAGCGAGCTTGCGGAGGAAGCGAACGATGTTGAAGGCGGATTGACCGTCGAGTCCAGAAGTGGGCTCGTCGAGGAAGAGGAGAAGCTGAGGCTTGGAAGCGAGCTCGACACCGATGGTGACCCTCTTGCGAGCTTCGACGTCTGCGGGAGAAGAAGAGCGTGAGTAAGGACGTGCGTCTGGGTTTCGAACAAGCTCCACTCACCGAGACCGAAGCCAGGGAATCCGATGATCGAGTCGGCGAGGTCCTCGAGCTCGAGAAGCTGAATGACTTCCTCGACCTGCGAGACGGAAGGATCAGTGCGAGCTCCACGAAAGGAAGACGAAACCGAACTCACGTAGCGATCCTTCTCCTCCCGAGTGACCGAAGGCGGCTGGCGGAGGTAGGCACTGAAGCGGAAGGCTTCGCGAACGGTGGCGGTGTGTTCGTGGGTGTCCTGCTGTTCGACGTAGGCCGTTCCGCGCTGGAACTCCTTGCCAATCTTGCGACCGTCGATGAGAACCCTTCCGTCGATGACTCCAGTCGTCTTGCGGTTCGCGAGGACGTCCTGCAGGTCGCAAAGGTCAGCACACGTCACCGAGGGCGTGGAGAACGGAACGCACAAGCAAAGTGGTCTTTCCGGCTCCCGAAGCTCCCATAAGTGCGGTGAGAGTTCCTGCGAGCATCAGGTTTAGCGACGAGGTTCGATCAACAGAGAGAGGAGACCCACCAGGCTTGACATAGCCGTAGATCTCGTTGAGCAACTGGAGCTGGCCGCCAGGAACAGGGACGGTGTACCTAAAGACGTTTGAGAATCAGCAAGCGAGTTTGCTCCAAACGAGCGCCGACGTACTTGAGCGCCTCCCAGGTGAACGGCTTGCGCGTGTTGACGAGGTTACTGAGGTCCTGCTCGATCTCGCCCTTCCTGAACGCCGTCTTGCTCTCCTGAAGCGCCGCGTTGAGCTTCTTCGTCTCGGCGTTCTCCTTGGCGAAGACGTTGATTTGCTGTGGCGAACGGTCAGCGAGTTCAGAGCGGGAAGCGAGAAGAGCGGCCCTCACGGGCATGTCCGCGCCGTGCGTAAAGTGCTCGACAGCCCAACCCTGCATAAGGACGAAGCCAACGAAGAACACAATGGTTATGCCAAAGTTCCTCCAGATGTCTGCGATTAGGGAGGTGGTGAGTCGCAAGTCGAGGGAGGAGCAGACGACGACGAACCTCCTGCGTCGTACTGGAAAGATGCGCGAATGTAGTCGGCTCCGGGAACGACGGGGTTTCCAGCCGAGCTACCGGCGAGCGTGCAGACTTGGTTGGGACCAAGCGTGTCGGGGAATTGTGCCAGGAGTCCACCGATGCTGTTCGGAATGATCTGCGCGAAAAGTGCATGAGAAGTCTGTCCGACCGCGCGGGGTTGGGAGAGGACTCACGTAAGACCCAACACACTCGAGATCGATCCTACGGAACTCGTTGGCCATAGCGGCACTGAAAGTGTAGCTGTGGGAAGGGAGGTCAGCTCCCGTTTCGACTTGACCTGCTCTGGACGTCGAAGTACCTCAGAGGGTTGATGTAGCTGTCGAGTTGTGGTTAGCGACTGCTTCAGGCTGAGCAACGAGGAAGCTTACTAGATCCAGAAAAGCCATCTCTTCATGCTGAAGACCTGCGAGGGAGCGAGCGAGGGTCAGCGAGCCTGATCGTTGTGGCCAAGCAGCGACGTACGGGGATGAGGTAGCCCTGCAAGCGGTGATTTAGTAGAGGTTCGAGCCAGGAGAAGAAGAAGGAATGCTCACAGAGTAAAGGACCATGCCGGTGATGAGCACGGATGCGAGACGCGCCGCGACATCGTAGCTCGAGCAGATGGTGCCGAGGAGACGGAAGAACGCCGCGAGCGCAAAGTATCCGCTGAGAGTAAGGAGGTAAAAGGTAAAGAAGGCGCCAGCGTTGCTGACGAGCCCAGCCATCTGCGAACGAAAGAGAAAGTGAGCTCTAGCTCGTCCGACCTCCTTCGCAAGACTCACAAAGTAGATGATGAGCACGAAAACGAAGATCTGGATCGATGCGATCGGTGCGTCCGCAATCGTCGAGGCCACGGTCAAAGCTGCTGGTCGGTAGAAGGTGAACGCAGCGTGCTTCCAGATGATAGGTCGACCTGAGCGAGGGAGCGTCAGTTTGCTTCGAAAGCGAGCCGAGCCAGGAGAACGGACCCATCATCTGAGTCGGAAGCTCGTTGAAGGCCTGGAAAGAGTTGAAGAGAAGGCTGTTGGGAGGGAGAGACCTGTCAGACCGAGTCTCGAAGAAGCGTGAGCGAAAGACGCACGCGATGAAGATGACTCCTCCGCGAGTGAAGGCTCCGGCAGCGGTTTGAGGAAGGGCGAGGTAAACGGATCCAGCGATGAGAGCGACGACGATGGCGGTGACGAACGAGACGATGAGGCCGAGCCGATCTTGGAGCTTGATCTGAGTCCTGCGGAAGAAGGACGTCAGAAAGGGCTCAAACGACATCGAACGAGGGACGTACTGGCGAACAGTGAGGGCCTTGACTTGGGTGTAGAACGAGACGGTGTAGGGACTCTTGTTTCCGACTCCACGACGCTTGGTGTCCTTGACGGCCTCGACGAACTCGTCCCTTCGTCCGTTCTCCTCGATGATGAGCCTCTTGAAGTCCTCCTTTTCGGTCATCATGCGCGCAAAGATCTCGCTCTCCCTGTAGGCGGCTGCGAGGGTCTCGGGAGTGGTGGGGACGGTCGAGGGGTCGCGGCCTTCAGCGATGCGACGCTCGTTGGGATCGGTGCATCCAGTGAGGTAATCTGCGGTCGTCTGGCGGGGCATGTTGGCGTATCCGAGCGAAATCTGGGAAGGAATGAGTTCGGTCGCGAAGCGAGAGCAGGCAGAGCACTCACCATGTACTGGCGCGCCTCCTTGACGGGGCCAAAGTAGACCTGGCGTCCCTCGTCAATGACTAGGACCTTGTCGAACTGGTCGTAGATGCCTTCTCCAGCCTGCGTGCGAGACGATCAGCTTCGAAGCGAGTCGAGGAAGGGGCGGAGGACGGACCTGGTAGAGCGAAACGAAAGTTGTGACCCGGAACAGGTCGGTGAGGATGCGCAACGACTTGGCGTAGTCGAGTGCGGTACTGGCGTCGAGTCCACGAGTCGAGTTATCCCAAGAGCACACACTGGCGTTGGTCGTCATCTGCGTCGGCTCATCAGCGACTGCCAGTAGCTCCCGAACGCGCCAAACTCACCATCTCGGCGATCGAAACGCGCTTGCGCTCTCCGCCAGAGACTCCGCGCACGTACGCCGAGCCGACCTTGGTGTTGACGGTGTGCGAGATGCCGAGCATCTTGAGGAGGAGTTCGAGGACCTGCTTCTTGAACATCTTGCGCGATTCGTCGGGGAGGAGCTTTCCAGGGGTCTGCAGAGATTGCGATCAGCGACTTTCGAAGCGAACAAGGGCAGGAGGAGGGAACGGACCTTTGTGTTGAGAGCGAACATGATCGTCTGCGCGACGGTGAGAGTTGCGTGGTGGACGTCGTCCTCCTGGTTGTAGACGACTTCTCCAGCGTACTTGGCGAGCATCTCCTCGGCGCTGATCCCACCGTACGAGACGTCTCCGTCGACCGACATGTAGCCTCCTCGCCTGTTGGTGATAGTCTTGAGGAAGGTGGTGCATCTGCACGCGTTCGTCAGCTGGAGAACCTCGGAATGAGGAGACTGGAGGGACGTACCCAGATCCTGGTCGACCGACGACGAGCACCATCTCTCCTGGGCGAGCCGATCCGTCGAAATCTGAGCGAGGGAGGAAGTCAGTCGCGTGAGGATGGAGATGGGGCGGGAGCAAAAGTACCTTGGAGGAGGAACTTGGGCTTGGGCTTGAACATCTTGGTAAACTTGAGTGCCATGAAGACGGGAGAGAGGATAAACTGGAGTCCGAGAACGAGGTTAGTCGCGTCCGGTTCTAGCCCGATCGAAAGTCGCGCACCTCCTTGACGGCGTCAGGAAAGGTCCTGATCCAGATCTTCGCAAGGAGAGTATCAGCACCGTCGCAAGATCGAGAAGGAAGCGCGGCGCACCTTCATCCCTCCAGCGCCAGTAACAGCGAGTCCCTCCCAAACGACGCCAACCTGCTTGCTCTTGAACCCATTCGCGTCCCTCTCCGACGCTCTTGATCGCATGTACTCGAGCAGATCAAACTCCTCCCCCTCCTCCCCCTCCTTCTCCGAATCCTTCTGGCGCGTCGCGGTACGGTGAAGGGAGCTCTGGCGCGTGAGTTGGCGACGGAGTTGCTCAAACTCCTCCTCGGCGTCGTGGACGTTTACGCCCGGGGCAGCATCGTTGGGGATGGTCTTAGAGAGGGGAGGAGAGGCGGAGGTGTCGTCGTTTGCTGTTGAGCTCGAGCTGAGGGTGGAAGCCGGCATGATGAGGAGTCGCGCGGCGAGTTGGAAGGGGATAGGTTAGGCGGGCGGAACCGCAGGTGGGAGGGTTGGTTGGGAGAAGAGAGAGAACCAACGCAAAAGATGAAAAAGGGCGAGTTCGCTCAAACATCATAGATAATCAAGCGGACGCCGAGCAGCCGGGCTGGGCCTCTCGGAGAGCGGATTTTGAAAGTCGACATGACAAGTTCCGCAGTTTTTGTGGGCCGCGTCGTCGAGCTTGGCTGCCACTGGGCCGCAGAAAGGTCCACTGCGTAGGAAACGAGAGCAACGTTAGAAGCACGGCCCAGGGTTCCTCAGTGAAGGAGGAGGTTCGATGTTTGGCGGAGGGTCGCTGGCGATCGAGTTTGCCCTGGTGTAAGAGCGCTGCCGTCCTGGAGGCGAAGCGGTTGATCTGCGAGCAGACCCTGCAAATGCGAAGCACTCGAGGAACGGCGGCGGAGAGCACAAGTCGAAGGGCTGGGAGGAGAAAGGCCGAGCTGTGGGGAGGCTCGTCAGGATCCGCTGGTCAACGAAGCGGGGGTCGATTGGCCGTACTCACAAGCGTAGAACAGCTTATCCCATCCCACTAAGATAGAGCACTCCGGTTTCTGCCCGACGCTCTGTGGGAGGGAGTCCAGTCAGCTTCACGCCCTCGACGTCCCCTCGCACACCCACTCCTTCTGCACGAGCGAGCACGCTGCTGAGAGTGCGCTACACCGCCAGGTTCGCTGGACCTTGCCCCTGCTCCTCCTGCGGCTTGAGCCTCTTCGACACCAGCGGCCTGCCTGCTGGCTCCCTCCCAGTCTCCACCCCGCCGCTCCCACTCCGTTCCAGCGAGCCTCACCTTGTAGAGCAACAGCAGACTGCGTATTCCCATCTCGCTCGCCTTTCCACCCTCGCCTTGCTGCTTCGAGAGTGTGTTCCCGTCGAGCGGAGAGTCGATGAGGTCGCTTGGCGGGAGGCTCGCAGCTTTGAATCGACAGCAGTACCTCGCAAATGGAAAGCTACGCGTACACCACCAAACTGATCCTTTCCGACTGGGCCAACACCCGGCGGGACCATTGCCTGCGAACGAGGCCGCTTCTTGCACGCCCGCTTGCCGCTCCCTCTCCCTGCGTCCTCGCCAGCTCATCCTTTGCGAGGTGCTCACTGGTTCGCCTCGAGCTGTCTGCTCGGCTTTGCTGCCAGCGGATCTCACCCTCACTCTAGCGGGGAAGCTGTTTGGCACCGCTCGACGAGGAGAACCATCTTCCCTGCGGCAAGTGAGGGTCTCTCGCTCTCCTTCGCTGCGCTTCCGCTGTTTCTTCGATACGATTTCCCCTCCCTTCGCAAATGCTGTGCAACTTCTTAATTGCGTACTGCTGGAACCTTTTGCGATGCTACAAACCCCTGCTACTGCTACAGTGTACACTACGTCTAACGAAATGCGAAAAAAAAAAACCTGCGTGCGAAGCTGGGTCAGTGCAGCTCGGACGGAGCGTTCGGGAGCGAGTGTGGACGTACGGTTGCGATGGTGCCGTCGTAGAAGAGAAGAAATCAACCCCAAGTCTGGCTCAAGAAGCCAACAGGAGCGTTTGGGTACTGCCAAAGCATCAACCCTCCGCTCCAGCCCATCGCCTTCGCTTGAGCGACGCAGGTTTTCAGAAGGGCAGGCGCCATGTAGCCGTTCGCAGCATCGGACGGGATCGCAGGCTTCCCGATGATGAGCTTGTTGAGAGGCACGCCGTTCGCAGCTGCGATAAAAAAGGGTTGTCAGCGAGTGCGAGGAGAGGGGAGGGGAGGGGAGGAGAGGGGAGGGGAAAAGAAGGAAAGGGGGGAGGAGAAGGAAGGGGAGGAGAAGGGACGCACCGATTTCGAAGAGAGAAGCGTGCTGGAAGACGGTCGAGCGAGTGAGGAGACTTGCGCACGTTGTGTACTCGTTCGCGCCTTGGTTGTCTGCGAGACGAGTCAGTTTCTGAACAAGGAATGACCCCAGAAGAGCGACTCACAGAACTGGAGGTTGTAGTAGTCGATGAACTGCCCGACTGCTCGGTCGATGGCCAAGTATCCTCCGTTGGGGTACACGCCAGCCTCGTCGGTGAACCAAGGAGCAATGGGAGCATGAGTGACTGCGAGCACAGGGGAGTTAGCGAAGCCCAGCAGCGAGCGAGGAGAACTCAAACGTACGGATGTAGGGAGAAGGAAGCCTCGCACGCAGCTGGCGCGTGTAGGCGATGATCCACGCCTCCGCCTTCCCGCTGTCGAACGCATCAAAGTCCTCGTAATCGACGTCCACACCGTCCTGCAAACCAAAAAGAGTCAGCTCGCCGGTTTCCGAAGCAGGAGCAAACACACGCACAAGTGAGTAGCGAACCACCCAGTCGGCGATCGCATTCGCAGCGTAGACTGGGTCGACGCCTTTGGTAGTGGGTTTATCTGTTCGTGGAACTGCTCAGTGCATCCCCGTTCACAGCGAAGGAAAAAAACGCACCCTCAGCTCCGAAAGCAGATACCAGGAGCTTGACCCCAGCGTTCTTATAGTCGGCCTTTACAGCCGCGCGCTGAGCGTTCGTGAGCCACTGCCATCCGAGCGCCATGTCGGCTGCTCCAGTAGTCATGTAGCTGCGAGAGAAGCGTCGTCGGCGAGCTGGGAGAGGACTGTGGAGAGAGGATGGGAACTCACAAGGAGAGGATGAAGACGTTGAATCCGCCAAGGCTTGATGCAGGAGGGGGAGATCCGCCCGTGAGCCAGAGATCGCTGTGTGCTCCAATCGTTAGCTCGGTACCGAGAAGAAGGAATGGAGAAGAACGCACGAAAAGATGACAAACTTGCCCGCCGAGCTAACAGTCCCTGTCGGCACTGCAATCGCTGATCCAGACGCGATGGTCGACGTGCCGAGTGGGATCGTCGCTGTCGTGGAGACCGTCGTTGTAACCCCAGTAGGAGTCCCCGCGCTGCAAGTCGGCGCCTTGGCTCCCGTGCAGTCTCCGAAAGCTGATCACGTTTTGGCGTCAGCTGCGAACCCAAACGAGCGAGCGAGAAACAAACACACCTGTCTGACATCCTGCGTCGCAGTACGCCGTCGTCTTCCCGCAGTATCCGGCTGATGAACAGCACCGACCCGCCGGGCACCTGCTTCATCTCGTCAGTGACCGCTCCTCAACGCAGCAAGTAGGAAGTAGCGCACCTGTTCCCAGAGACGATTCCGCAAATTCCGCCGTAGATGTCGACCGTGCGAGCGCAGAAAATCGCATCGGGGGAGATCGTGGTGGTGATTTGGCTGATGGTGGAAGACGCGGCGGGGGAGGTGGGCGGAATGGTTGTCAACCGAGGGGTCGTGGTGGTGGTCGCGAGGGCTGAAGAAGCTGAAATGAGAGAAAGAGTTGTCGAGCCCGAGGCGGTGGAGGTTGCGAGGGAGGAGGAGGTCGAGGAGGAGACAGATGATGAGGATGAGGAGGGGGACGAAGCCGAGGAGGAGACGGCCGTTCCACTAAAGAGCGTTGGCGAGACCGCGCCGCAGGTCGGCGCCGTGAATCCTGTACAGCTGCCGAAAGCTGAGGGTCGCTTGCGTTAGTTGCGAGCCAGGACGCGAGAGAGAGGAGAAGCGCACCCGTTTGACAGCCTGCACCACACCATGCGGTCCCCTTCCCACAGTACCCGGATGAAGAGCAGCATTGACCAGCCGCGCACCTATGACTTTCATCAGCGGAGTTCCACACGTCTGGCCAAAGGAAGGATTTCGCACCTGTACCCCGAGATCGTTCCGCAAGTAGCTCTGCTGAGATCGATAGTGCGAGCGCAGAAGACGGTAGCTGCGGTGGTTTGGCTGGCGGGGGAAGAGGGGATGGAAGAGGTGGCGATAGCAGAGACCTTGCTGGTCGATGATTTGAGAGTGGTTGGAACCGTCGTCGTCTTGCGCGCATCGTCGAGCGTCGTGCCCGTCGTCCTGGAGGTTGTGGAGGTGAGCTTGGTGGTGGTCGAAGCCTTGGTCGAAGTGGTGAGGGTCGAGCTGAGCCGTGTGGAAGAAGTCGTCTTTGCGGCGGGGACTGCGATGGTGGTAGACGTCTTCTTTCCGGCGGGAACAACGGTGGCGGTAGAAGTCTTTCTTGCGGCGGCGACGACGGGTTCGACACAGACAAGGCTCGCCTTGTTGGTGCACTTTCCGAAACCTGCTCAAACCGTCAGCTTCCCCGTGTTGCCAGATTCCACGCAACTCACCAGGTCGGCACCCATTCCCGCAGTGTGCGGAGCTCGTGCTCGCTCCACAGTACCCTTGCGCGCTGCAGCACTGGCCAGTGGGACAGCTGTTCAGGAACGAGGTTTAGAACTGCGTAAACGACGAGAGAATGGGGAGAACTCACCGAAGCTTAAAGGCAGGGCCGCACTGCTTCGTCACCAAGTTGATTTTGAGAGCGCAATTCGCAGGCTGAGCCCGCGTCGAAAGTCGTGAGATGCGGATGGGATCGAGTTCTGGGGTAGAAAGGGCTTGGGCGGAAGTGGCGAAGGCGAGGAGGAGGGTGGCGAGGAGGAGGGTGGCGAGGGTGTAGAAAGTCATCGTCGCTTGGGCGGAAGCGCGCGAGGAAGGGCGAGAGTGCGGTGGTGGTGGAGAGATCCGGAAGAAGAGATCGGCGACTGTCGAGACGCGGAGAGCTGGCTGGAGGTGTTGGAGGTGCCAAAGACGAGTTGCTGGAGTCGAGTAGGAGGCGAAGCACGACGGGAACGAAGGCATCGAGGAGAGCACAATAAAGACGCAAACTCGTCGTTTAGATTCGAAACCTTAAGTGTGATGCCGACATGCACCCGACCCACGCTGTGGAAACGATGATCGACAGACTCGAAGAGGAAGGATCCAGGTCGTGACGATGAAAAGCTTCTGATGCGAGCTGGAACGGGACTGGGATTTGATCTGCCCGCGCCCTGCGGACCCCATCCTCCCCCGCCTGGCCTGTGGGGAGCCGGCCTCCACCCCGACGTCAGAAGCACCTGCGTCGAGAGAAGCGCTAACCTCTGCCCGAAGAGGATGGACAAAGGGGAGCCCGGCGCCTCCAGGTCGCGCCATCGGGCAGGGACGCTACGCTGGCCGGTAAAGCTTGAGCTGGGTGTCTCGCAGCTTATCCTGGCTGAGCCCCGAGGAGCTGGAGCGCCGTTGGGCGAAGGTTCAGCAGATGCGGCACCGTCGAAGTCGAACGGGCCGAATTTGCCCAAACCGGGAGTTTGGTTTCTTTCTTCTGCACCTTTTCTTGCGGGAGAGCGAAAGCTTGAGGGCTTTGGAGGGGGTCGCTGTGAGGGCCTGTTCTGCTGGCTTCTCCGTGGGTGGATTCGGGACCACCTTCGACGGAAGTCAAGTTGACCCTTCTAGGGCTCAGCTGCTCCCAAGTCCTCTTCAAGTCCTCGCCGACGTCCCTCCTCTCGAACGCGTGAATTGAGATCTCGATACTGCATCCTCTGCACCGCACAAAGCCCTCGAAGCTATCACTGACAGCTGGTAGCCACATTGCCAGAGCACGTCCCAAAACCTGCGCCAGCGCGGAATTTGATCAGCTCCTTTCCTGAACGAGCGACGAGCTGGAGAGATGCCGCACCAGATTGACAGCCCGCGCCGTCAAAGTCTGAACCAGTACCGCAGTAGCCGTATTGAGAGCAAGCCTGTCCATCTATACACCTGGAGTGGGATCAGCAAGGAACGCGAGATTTGCCACAGAGGTTCGAAGGACCTGTTGCCAGTCGTTCCTCCGCAGGTTCCTCCAAAAACATCGATCGGTTGCGCACAGTAGGAAAGCAGAGATGAAGCAGTCGATCCCGTGTTCCACGCCTAACGGAAACCGAACCCGTCAGCCCAGCCTCGGCAGCGAAAAAAAACGCACTTGGGACAAAAATCCACGCTGATGAGGGTGCTGCCAGAGCATCAACCCTCCGCTCCAGCCTTTGGCTTTCGCTTGAGCGACGCAGACGTTCAGTTTTGCTGGCGCGAGGTAGCCGTTGGCAGCATCAGACGGGATCGCAGGCTTCCCGATGATGAGCTTGTTGAGAGGTACGCCGTTCGCAGCTGCAAAGAAGACTTAGCGATTGAAGAAACGCTGGAGAGAGAGCGAACCGATTTCAAAGAGCGAAGCGTGCGGGAAGGAGCTTGAGCGGAAGAGAAGTGCTTGGCAGTCCGAGTACTCGTGCGTTCCCTGGTTGTCTGCGTGACGACACAGCTGGCGTTTCGAAGAGATGAAAGCGAGCTAACGTACAGAACTGGACGTTGTAGTAGTCAATCAACGATCCCACCGCCCTGTGGACTGCGAGATAGCCGCCACCGGGATAAGCTCCCTTCGCATCGGTGAACCAAGGTGCGATGGGCGCATGAGAGACTGCGAAGAAGGATTTCAGAGTCTGGGTCGAACTTGAGAAGATAGAGCGCACTGATGTAGCCAGCACTGGAGGGGAGCCGAACGCGCAATTGCCTGGTGTAGGCGATGAGCCACGGCTCAGCCCTCCCGTTGCCCATCGCAGGGAAGTCCTCGAAATCGACATCCACTCCATCCTGTAGATCAAACGCATCAGCTCCGATCTTGGGGAGGGGAGGAAGCCACGCACGAGGCCGTACTTGATGACCCAGTCGCTGATGCGGTTCGCTGCAAAAACGGCGTTGACACCAGCAGTAGTCGGCGCCTCTGCTCGTAAGATCCATCAGCATCGCTCGCAGAACACGTCAAGTCGAGAACTCACCGGTGGAACCAAACGCCGAAACGATCAGTTTGATCCCAGCCTTCGCGTAATCTGCTCGCACCGCAGCTCGCTGAGCGTTCGTGAGCCATTCCCAGCCAGCTGCCATATCCGCAGCTCCAGTCATGAGGTGACTTCCAACGCTCGTCAGAAAATCAAAGAGAACAAAGCGAAGCGAGACTCACAAGGACAGCGTGAAGACGGTGAAGCCTGCGAGGGTCGATGCAGGAGGAGGAGAGCCGTTGGGGAGCCAGAGATCCCTGCATTCCAGCTGGTCAGCAAATTTAAACGAACGGAATGAGCGGCAAAGAAGAAGACGCACGAGTAAATCACGAACTTGGGAGAGGTCGTTCCAGTCGGGATCGCCACCGCTGACGAGCTCGAAACAGTCAAGGTGACGGTCTTGGTCGCGCTCGCGGTGGTAAATAAGACCGTTGAGGTGGCCGAAGTGGCAGTGCAGGACGGCGCAGTGAAGCCAGCGCATGATCCGAAGGCTGCGAGACCGCGAGTTAGCAGTTCTCCTCGGGAGGGAGACGGTGCGCAGAAAAAGAGAGGCGTACAAGACTGACAGCCCACACCACCAAACTCGGGCGAACAGTATCCGTAGGCAGAGCAGTAGCTTCCAGAAAAACACCTGCAATCAACATGCTCAGCGAGGATCCTGCCGAGAGAAGGAGCGGACCGCACCTGTTCCCAGAAGTCCCTCCACAAGTCCATCCAACGGTATTAATCCGAAGAGCACAGAAGGCTGCGGTGGAGGCGACCGAGGATGCAGAGGAACTGGAAGTTGCGGAAGTCCGACTCGATGAGCTCGCGGTCGAAGTTGTGGGAGAGACCGAGGCTGCGATCGCTGGCTTGCTAGAGCTCGTAGAAACGACCAAAGTTGCGCTCGTCGTGCTTGCCAGAGCGGTGCAGACGAGGCTCGCCTTGCCTGTGCAAGTTCCAAACCCTGTTCATCTCGTCAGCTTCGCAGCACGCGGGGACAGCGAATTACGCACCGGACTGGCACCCAGTCCCGCAATATCTTGCATTCGTGACTTTCCCACAGAAGCCACTCGAGCTGCAGCAGTAGCCGGGGCCGCACCTGTTCGAGAGACAACGCGAGGGTCAGCCCAAACTCCCGCCAGACAAATGGGGAGCTGACGTACCGCGTGTTGCTCGTTAGACCACACTTTCCAGTCAAGGTGTCAACCCTGAGAGCACAGTTGGCAGGAAGAGCTCGGCTGAGGAGATTCGATCCAGCGACTGGGGAGAGGTCGCGGGGGATTGCGATCCCTTGGACCGAGATCGAGGCGAGGGAGACGTAGAGCAGGGCGAGGTAGAGG
The DNA here is from genome assembly GCA_025758715.1 of Glaciozyma martinii. Classification (NCBI taxonomy): domain Eukaryota; kingdom Fungi; phylum Basidiomycota; class Microbotryomycetes; order Kriegeriales; family Camptobasidiaceae; genus Glaciozyma; species Glaciozyma martinii. The sequence goes on along the minus strand of JANGFH010000030.1, from coordinate 43,202 downwards.
AAGAAACGATTCTGCATGTAGAGTTGGGGCGTCGTGAATATCGAAGGGACGAAGCGGGGAGGATGGGAGCGTGACGGTCGTCAAGGTCGTTAGAGGTCGTTAGAGGTCGTGGTCGTTAATGGGTGCTGCTTGAGGACTCCCCGCGCTCTTCTTCTCTTCGTTTCGAGAGCGGTGGATGCAGAGAAGAGGAGAAAGCCCGAATGAATCGAACGAAAGAGGTCAGGAGCTGAGAACCGCCTACAGCGATCGACCGATTCCCTCGTCGTTCCTAGATCCAATGGAAGGCTGGATCAGCTCAGGAAGGACGATATGGAGTCCCACCGGAACGCTCAAGCAGTTCTTCCACGACCCGGGCGCTTTTGGAAGAGAGGAGGAGGCGGCCCAAGGGCGGATTCTTCGCGCCCCTAGGCGGTGGGAGGAGTTCAAGCGCGTGAGAGTGCTGTGTGGGAGGGCGAGGAGCAGAGCTGTGGCGCAAAAGGCGAGTGTGAGGTCGTCAGGCAGAGCTCTTCGTGGGAGGGAGGAATCGAGTTGCTGTCGGCGAAATCGACGCTTTCTCTCCCACCACTCCCACTCCCTTGCCGTACTTGCTACAGCCTCCGACGCCCATCCAAGCTCGCCGAGGGTTAGGGGACTAGCTCACGACTGACCCACGCCGGTGCAGACCCCGCGAGATGTTCACGTTCTGCATCCAGAAGGTACGGCGCTCCCTTCCTCTCAGTCGACGCGACGAGCTCACCCACTCTTCCCACGCGCAGGACACGATCCGCGTCGAGCCCAGGGACTTTGGGAAAGATGCTGTAGTCGCGATCCGCGAGGAGATTCACCGTCGATACGCCAACAAGGTGAGCCGACGTCCTGCTCAGACTTTTTTTCGACCGCTGGCTCTGCTCGTCGCCTGCTCTTCGCGCGTTTGTCGTGGCTGCACTGCATCTAAATGCGGATGCGCTTGCGAATTGATTCCTTCTTGGAGACGAGACTGATCTCCAGCGCGCGTCTCCACAGGTTATCCCCGAAGTCGGACTCTGCATCTCCCTGCTCGACATTTTGGACGCGTCCGAGGGTGCTGTTCTCTACGGAGATGGCTGCTTCTACTACAGAAGTAAGCACTTTTCTTTTCCACTGCCTCGAGACCACTAACGAACCCTATCGCAGCTGAATTCCGCCTCATCATCTTCCGACCCTACATTGGCGAAGCGTTCGTAGGCAAAGTCCGCACGCAAAGCGAGCACGGCATCACTGGTGAGTTCCAGTCTCCGCGCCGGTACTCCATAATAACAACTCCCACAGTGTCACTCGGTTTCTTCGAAGACATCGTCATCCCTTCTGCCTTCCTCCCCGACTACTCGACCTTGTGCGTTCCTTTCTCCTCTCTCCCCCCATAACTAACCCACCTTCACACAGCGATGTCAAACGCCAAGAGTACTTCTGGGTCCCTCCCGCCGATCCCCTCCCCAATGTCGCTCCCACCCCCGCCGAACTATCCCGCACGCCCGAGGACCAACGGCTGTACATCCAGAAGCGGGACTGGGTCCGCATTCGCGTCGAGGAGGAGCATTGGGACGATAGCTCGCCGATCAACGGGCGAGCTCCACCGTCGCAGGGCGAGCTACCTCCTGGCGCGAACGGAGTCCCACCGCCGGTGCCGAAGGGCAAGCCCCCGTACTCGTTGACGGTGTCGATGTCCGAAGCTGGCTTGGGAGTCGTTGACTGGTGGGCAGAAGGAGATGAGGAGGAGGAGCAGCAAGAGGCTTAGGAGGAGGCGTAGGAGGAGCTGGAAGAGGCTTGAGGTCTCTCTCGTCGAACGCGCCGAAAGGTTCTGAAGATGCAAAGTGCGGCGGGGATGATTGCAAGGAGGGGAATATGTAAAAACAGCAAAGGGCAAAAAGGGTAGTAACCAACAAAAAAGAGAGTCCAAAGCGAAATCCGAAAGAAACCAACTCTCCCCCTCCCTCACTCCCTCCGCCCCGCAAGGTCCGTCGAGCTCTTCTTCACCCGCACGTTCGCCCTCTCCTCGGTTCCAGGAAGCGGCGGCGTACCCTCCCAAGTCGGCCTGCGACTCCAGGACGGCGGCAGTCCCTCGAACGACGGCTTTGTCGGGCTCGTTGTAGGACTCTCCAGGCGCTCCTTCGCGCCCTGCATCACTCGCGACTCCTTGAGGAAGACTAGGTCTCGGCCGAACGTCTCACGCCGGTGCTTGCGCTCCTTCTCCGTGTTGAGGGGAGAGGCGGGGAGAGGGGGAGGGACGTTGGGGAAGTAGGCGCTCGAGTGGAGGGACGAGGAGCGGGAGTGCGAGGAAATGGCGGGGGCGGTCGAGGTCGAGATGGAGAGGGAGTTGGTTCGACGAAAGGAGCGGGTGGGTTCGGCGGGGAGGTTGAGGGAGGCGAGAGTTGGGCGGGAGGGGGAGGGTTCGTTCTCGACGTCGTTGGAGGGAGACGACGAAGGGTTCCACTGCTTCTGGAGAGCGAGGAATTTCTGCGGTGCGGGCATAAGCAAGGATAGAAAGGAAGGGGGAGAGAATAGGACGGACCTGTCGCCAAACCTCTCCAGCATCCTGCGCCGCCTGAATGAGCTTGTTCTGCGAATCGACGACCGAGTTGAGTCGCTCCTTCTCCTTGGCGTCCGCGAGCTCCTTTGCCTCTGAACTACTGCCACGGTACGAGCGGGACAGGTCGATACCGCTCTGCTTGCGGCTGGGGGCGAACCTCGACGAGGACGAGTTGGGGAGCGGCGTTCCGGCGCGAGGCCCATCATCGCGCAGCTTCATCTTGAGCACCGCAACTTCGGCCTGGAGCTCGCCATTCTTGATCTGGAGCTCGCCGATGGACTCGACCTTGTCCCCGCTGAGACGGAGCGCGCCCGAGCGAGTTCGAGACGACGCCGCGGTGGGGACGGGTGTCGAAGCGCGAGCGTTGAGGGCGTCGAGCTTGCTCTTGAGGGCGTCAGTGCCGGCCTTCTGGTTGGTGTGGTAGGTGGTACGCTGTTGCTCGAGGAGGATGTGGGCGTCGATCGTCTGCTGGAGCTGGTGGATCTTGTCGTGCGCGGCCGCGAGCTCCTTCGACCGTTCGGCGTCCTCCTTCTCCTTCTCCTCCTTCTCACGCTGCGCCTGCGCCTCTGCGACTTGGCGCTGCTGGTCTTGAACCTTGGCGAGATCCTCGACGTCCCTGAGCCGGTCCGCCAACTCCTTCGCCTCCTCGAGCGCCAGATCTCTCTCGGACGCCAGCCGACTCGTTGATTCGAGAGCAGCCTGCACCGCGGACGCCTTCGATACCGTGAGCGACGCCAGCTGCTTCTTGGCGAACGACAGCTCGCGTTCGAGCGACGCGATCCGCTCGTCCCTCGCTTGGAGGAGCTTGTCGGCCGCCTCCTTCGCCGCCGCCGCACGACGTTCCGCTGCTCGGAGCTTCGACTGGACCTCCTCGAGCGCCTGCCCCTTGATCGCAAGGTCCGCAGCCTGCTTGACGCCCGCCTCGTTCGCAGCGACGAGCTCCAACCGCACCGCGGCGAGCTGCTCCTCGTTCGACGACAACGACACCGCGCTGGCCTTCTTGACCTCGACCAGTTCCGACCGGGCCGCGACGAGCTGCTCGGCGCTCGATGCCGAAGACGCGTCTCCAGCCGCTCGAATCTCGGCTGCCTGCTTGATCCCCGCCTCCTTCGCAACGACGAGCTCCAACCGCACCGCGGCGAGCTGCTCCTCGTTTGACGACAACGACGCCGCGCTGACCTTCTTGACCTCGACCAGTTCGGACCTCACAGCGATGAGCTGCTCCGCACTCGACGCACTCGACGCCTCTCCAGCCGCTCGGATCTCGGCCGCCTGCTTGATCCCCGCCTCTTTCGCAGCGACGAGCTCCAACCGCACCGCGGCAAGCTGCTCCTCGTTCGACGACGCGGTCACCGCGCTGGCCTTCTTGATCTCGACCAATTCCGACCTCGCAGCGACGAGCTGTTCCGTACTCGACGCACTCGACGCCTCTCCAGCCGCGCGCATCTCGTCCAGTTGTCGCTGGACGTTGGCCAGCTCCGCACTCGCTTTCGCCGACTCCTCGAGCTGGCCTCGCACGCGCTCGAGTTCCTCGCTCGTCCTCCCAGCTTCGACGAGCAACTTCGTCGCCTCGGCATACTGCGTTCGACGGAGGTCGACCTGGAGCTGAAGGTCGGCAAGACGACGTTCGAGTTCGGCGTTGGTCGTAGCCTGCGCTTCTGCATCGGTCTGCACAAGCGCCGAGACGTGGTGCAGTTCCTCGAGCTGCTGTTCGAGCGACGCGATCTCGTCGTCCTTTACACTGAGCGCAGCGAGTCGTTCCTGCGCCTCCTCGAGTTCCCGTTCGAGGGCAATCTCCTGCGCACCCGTCCCAGATCAGCTCGAAGGCCCAGCACGTCGAGCAGGAAGAACGGAAGAACGCACCTTCTCGAGCGTCCCAGCTCTCGGCGTCCTCCTCGCCGCCACCGAATTCGTCCTCGCCACACTAGCTCTCGGCGTCCCCACCCCCGTCTCACTAACGATCCTCTTCCCCCCTCTCGCCGGCGTCACCCCCACCGCGATCCCAAACTGGCCCGACGCTCTGCGTGCATTCGCCTCGAGGACTGGACCGGTGAGGATGAACGACTTGGTGTGCTCGAGCTGTTCCTTGAGTCGAGCGAGTTCGAGCTCCTTGCGCGCGAGTTCGTGTTCCGCCTGGTTCAGAGGCGTTAGTGCGGTACTGGGGAGGGGAGAGGAGACGAACCTGTTGATTCCGGTTCTGGAGCTCGTCGACTTTGGCGATGGCGGAATCGCGCTCCTTGATGAGGTCCCCATCCTCGACCGCCATGATCTGCGCTTGAAGCTTCTCCACCTGAGTCGCGTACTGCTTCAACATCATCTGCTCCGTCATGAGCTGCGCACAAAGTCAGCTTCCCTCCCTCGCCGACGCAACGAAGAACGGGGGGACGCACGACTCCTCGCTCCGCCTTGGTGATGACCATCTTGGCGCGTTTGGCAAACTTGAGCGTGCTGAGCGATTCCGTCGCCTGCTCTACGTCGGGAGAGATCGTACAGATGATGGCGACGCGCGAGTTGCCCGACAGGGCGGGTTGGAGCAGTCGCGTGAGCTTGGAATCGCGGTAGGGAATGTGTTGAGGTCCCGTCCTGCGCAACGTGGTGTTAGAGAGAGGCGAGCAGGGAGAAAGAGAGAGGGAACGCACGATCGCTCGGTGAGCTTGCCGATCACGGTACCGAGGGTGAGGAGAGACTTGTTGATGTAGGCGCCTTCCTTCCTGCGATCATCCTGACCAGTCGCCGATTCGCTCCCCGCCAAATCGATCAGGTTCTGCGCAGGGCGTCAGCTGGGACCACACGCGACGTCGTGGAGCCGAATCTCACCAGCCTCGACGTCCTCGCGACGCCGTCCTCCGCCTTGCTCATGCTCTCGATCGTCTGAAACCCTCATCAGCTCCTCCTCCCTCCCCCAAAACACGACGACGAAAGACTGACGACGACAAAGACGCAGTGACTCCTCGAGCTCCTAAGGTTCCAATCCGTCGCTCCCGTCTTCCTCCTGTTCTCCCCCTCGGCCAAGATGGCCAGAACCTCGTGCGGCATACTCACAGGCCTCTCCTCGAGTCCCTTGACCGCTCCGTCCTCTCCATGCACCTCGAGTGGTCGTGCGTTCGGTCGTGGAGTAGCGAGGAGGAGGTCGCGGAAGGCTTCGTTGTAGATCTCGAGGAAGGAGACGCGGAGGGAGAAGGATCGGAGGGTGTGTTGCTGCGCGCGAGGGTTAGAGTGCGCGTTGGAGAGAGAGAGAGTGGGGTGGGACGCACCGAGTGGATAAAAGAGAAGAGCTCTTCGATAGCGAGAGGGATGATTCCGGGCTCGGTGGGAGTCCCCATCATCGTGTGCGTCTTGCCCGACGCGGTTTGGCCGTAGCTACGAGGCGGGGGATCAGTGAGGTGCCACCGAGGAGGAATGGGAGAAGAGAACCGCACGCAAAGACGGTCCCGTTGAACCCGTTCATGGCAGCGCGGACGACGGGGCGAATCTTGGTCTCGTACAGGTGTTCCGTTGGAGCAGGGGAGAGGTGGAGAGCGTCTGTTGGCGCCAGTCAGTTCGTGCAGTCACAAAGCCAAAGAGGAACAGACTCACCGAAGCGAAACTCGTACTCGTCGCGGGGAGAGGTCGTCGCCTTGGCCATGGCTCCACGGCGGAGGAAGGTGGGGTGACTGGGGTCGAGAGAGAGCTGACCTTGCTCGTGCTGGTACGCGTAGATCGAGGGGGCGTTACTGCTGCTAGTCCTCGTAGGTCGAACCCTGCCACCAACGCCCGTCAGCTCTCCCACTCCAAGCCCACCCCGCTGCCTCAGACGCACCTCAAACAGACGACCACGTTCTCCCGCTTGCCATCAACCGAGTCCTCCTCGTCCTCGTCCTCCTCTTCCTCCTCATAGAACACGCTGATCGCGCTACCCTCCTTGGCCGTAGCGGTGTCGTCCTTCCTAGCGCCAAAGCCAGGTCGGCGCACAGGGACTGCCCTCCTCTGCTCGTCTCCCGAATCGTCCGAGTCCGATCCAGCGCACGAAAAGGACGTCTCGGGGTCTTCAGACGACCTGGGCGCGGCACAGTGGGCCTTGGGGAGAGACGAGAGGGACGAGGTGGAGGGTTGTTGAGTGACTGGAGGAAGGCGGGGTTTGAGAGGAGAGGAGCGCCCGGTCGACTGCTTGCTGCTGGGTGACTTGGGGAGAGTGGTTGAGGAGGTCGACTTGGTGGAATGGAGGGACGGGAACGAAGGTTGGCGGGGGAGGATGGGATGGAGTGAGTCTCCTGCTCCTTTGCTGGTTCGTTCGCTGGTCTTGCGCTTGGGAGTGGCCGTCGCCGCCGTCGTCGTCGTCGTTGCTGCCCCGCTACGGCGTGAGGGAGTGCCAGGGCGGGAGCTCATCCTGGGGTGGTTGATGGAGGGAAAAAGAGATTGAAAACTTGGGGGGCCGAATCGCGCCTCGAGTCACGTGTTCGGAGCAGCGCTGCACTCTTTCAAAAAAGCGTAATGAGAACCTGAAGGAATTCCGAGTTGTAGCGGAAGCATTTTTAAAAGCAAACGACTCGACTCCTACGAATCCCATAGAGCTCCAACTTGAAGCAAGAAGCTATATGGGAGCAGAACGAACGCTCCGCGGCGTCCTGGGAAGAATCGTTCCTCTTCCTCTCTCCCCGCGAACTGCTCCTACTGCCGTGACCAGCTCAAAGGAGCCGACTGAACGTCGACACTCCCTACGTAATACGCTCGTCCTTGATATCCCGCCTCCCACTCCCGCGACTGCCCAATCCGTCAGCAGCACCGGCTCCCCCGTTGTCCGGGAAGGAGCTTCAGGCGCTCAACAACGCACGATGGCACCTCCCCAGCTGGCTGGAGAGTTCCTCGCACTCCCCTGGTGTACGCCGCCAGCGGCAGAGGGCCTTGGGGCACCGGAGCGCGTTGGTTTGAGGTTCCCTCCCAAACGTGGCAGGTGTAGCCCGCGTGGTCCGTCGGTCTCGACTTGCGTTCGACGAAGGTTTGATTGCCTTTGTTTTTTCTTGGCGACGACAACTCTCTCCTCTTCTCTCTCGTCCCCTGCTTCCCTCCAGAAACAAACCCCGCCTTGCGAGCTGCTCCCTGCGCGTCCTCTCCCTTCCCCGGCCTCTCTCCCTCGATTTCGCCCTCAGATTTTCGCGTCGCGTCCTCCCTTCCTTCGACGCGCCCTCGCATCACGATGAAGCTCTCTCACCTCGCCACCTTCCACTTCGCCTTTGCCACTACCTGGAGCTCAGCGCATGCTCTCATCGCGCCTTTTGGCTCCCCCGGCGGACGCGAGCTGCTTCGAAGGCAGCTCCCGGCGAATTGCGCTCTTCCCATCGACACAGTGAACAACAGGTGTGGGAACAGGAGTCAGGCTCGGTACGTGCGGCTCTCCTTTCCTAGCGACGACGCTGACGAACTCCTCGCACGCATAGCTGCGACGTTGGCTTTTGCTGTAGTCTTCAAGGCGCCTGCGGCACGACCGACCTGTTCTGCGGTTCGAGCTGTCAATCCGGTGCGTTACTGTTCCTCGGCGAGTTGAGGGCCGAAGCTGACGTCGGATTGAGCATTCGGAACGTGCACCGACAAGGAAAGCCTCGTTTGCGAAGACCCGACGACTACCTCAACAACATCCACCAGAACGGGCAGAGGAGTCGCGACGTATTCGACCAGCACCAGTACTTCAGTCGCTCCCGCCTCGACTACCTCCTCCCTCTCCACCACTTCTTCGACCCTCTCCACCTCTTCTCTCCCCCTCAGCACGACATCTACCACAACTCTTGCTCCGACGACGCAAAGTTCCACCTTCCTCGCCACCAGCACCTCAACCACGTCTCTCAGCACCACCACCAGCGTCGCGTCCACCTCGATCGCAAGTAAATCCTCCTCAACAACTCTCCCGCCGACCTCCTCCTCGACTTCTCTCACCTCGACTCAAGCCTCGACCACTGCCTCCGGCGGCGCCTACTGTTCGCTCCCCGTCGATACCGGTGGAGCTTGTGGAGGACCTGCTGGGACGAGGTGCGTTTCTCCCCCCTGGTTTCTGACCCCGACAAGTTTGACTGACGCGAGCGAACAGGTGTGCCACTGGCTGCTGCTCAGCGTACGGGTATTGCGGTACTTCAGATGCGTACTGCGGCACCGGTTGTCAAACAGGTTCGTCCCCGCTTCGCAAAGAGCGTGTTGGGAGCACTGATTGACCTCGACCGACGCAGGATTCGGGAGCTGTGCAGGAGCTCCAGCGCCATCTTGCAACGGTGCGACGGCTACCACCAGCGTTGTTCCCACGACCTCGACGTTTGTCACGTCCACTACGTCGCCCACTGCGCTGGGAACTTCGACCGTGCCGAGCGGAACGGCCGTTCCAGTCGCGACAGGAGCGAGTGGACCCAAGTTCGCAATCTACTCGTGCGTTCTCCCCAATCTCGGTCTTCCTGGGACGGCACTGACGAGGACTTTAGTAATCTGTGGCTCGCAAACGGCTCGCCTCCTGCTGCATCCAGTCTCGCTGGCTTCAACACCTTTATCCTCTCATTGTCAGTCTCGGCTCGTCCTTCTCTGTGATCGGCTCGCTGACGACGTCGCTTGTGCAGCCATCTTATGACTGGAGCAGCCGACATGGCTCTCGGCTGGGAGTGGCTCACCAACACTCAGCGTGCGGCTGTCAGGACCGACTACAAGAACGCTGGGATCAAGCTCCTCGTCGCGGCCTTTGGAGCGACTGGTGAGTTCCTCTCTCGCAGTTCTGCTCTCTCGGAAGAAGCTAACATCGCGCGCAAACAGATACTCCTACCACCGATGGATATAATCCCATCTTCGCCGCCAACTGGCTCGCCGACTGGACGATCAAATACGGACTTGTACGTTATTTCCTTCGCCTCGTCGTGCAGCGACTGATGTTTACTCCTGCAGGACGGTGTGGATATCGATTACGAGGACTTTGCTGCGATGAACAGTGGCAAAGCAGAGGCGTGGCTCATCGCCTACACGCGCCAGCTCCGCGCGAGGCTTCCTTCCCCCTACATCAGTGCGTCAAACCATTCTCTCTCTCGCTCGCCGATCCTTGAGGACTGACTTCTTCCCCGTTGCAGTCACTCATGCTCCTGTCGCTCCGTGGTTTACCGATCAGCCAGGAGCTTACCCTGGTGGGGGCTACTTGGCGGTCAACGCTGCAGTCGGGCAGTTCATCAATTACTACAACCTCCAGTTCTGTAAGCCTCGTTGCGAATTCGTGTCCTCGAATGGAGGCTGACGCGCGATTCGCAGACAACCAAGGCGCGAACGAGTACATCGACTGCACGACGCTTCTCACTCGATCCACGGTGTACCAGCATTCGTCCCTCTTCGAAATCGGTGCGTCCCTCTCCCTCGTTTCCTCTCGCACTCGCCGACGCACCTTTTTTCTCCCCAGCTGCGAACGGCGTACCTCTCAACAAGCTTGTCATCGGAAAGCCTGCGATCCCTTCCGACGCCGACAACGGGTACATGGCGCCATCGCTTTTGCGAACCTGCGTGGCTCAAGCAAAAGCAAAGGGCTGGAGCGGAGGGTTGATGCTCTGGCAGCACCCTCATCAGCCGGCGGACTTCGCGAGCACTGTTTGGAACTGAAATGGCCTTGTTGTAGTATTACACTTGTCCTGGGAACATCACGATGTACCAACTGCTCGCAGCGAGGAGCGTCGTCTTGCCCTGCTTTACGAAACCTCTCCGGCCGCTTTCGCTGAGAAAGGCCTCTCCCAGCTCTTCCTCTCTCTAAACACACGACCAAACTGCTCGAAGCGAGCGAGAGCGTCTTCTCAGCAAAGGGGAGGATCCCCCCAAACCCGTCCTCTCGGCAGCAAAGCTCTCACTCGCCACTCGATCCATTCTCATTCCAAAAGCTACAGCCTCCTCCAAGCCTCCTCGATCCTCTTCAAGAATTCAGTCTGCTGAAACGACCTGGAATCAGCAACCGCACCCCCGCCCACAAACAGCGAAAGAACGAACGCACCCTCAAAGGTTCCGAACCAGCGCAATCCCTCGCCTCTTGCACTCCGCCACGAGCTCCACGGCACCTTTGACCTTTGTAAAATCTTTCGGCTTGCTGGAGACTCCAGCGACTTGCAGCGTGAGCGTCTCGAGCTTCGCCAAAGCCTGCGCGGCGCCGAGGACCGCGACGACGGTTCTCAGATCCTTGCCGTCGAAAGTGTGCGTCCAGGAATGGAGGGATGTCGAGATGAAGAAGATGGAGATTTCGCGCTGCGGGGGCGTCGAGATGTGGATCAAGTTGGTGCAGGATTGGAAGAAGGGGCAAAGTCGGTCCTCGACGAATGCGTCGAGGCCGAGGTCGAGATGCGTGAGATTGGGGGCGATGGTGAGGAGGGAGGGAAGGAGAGAACTGGTGGTGAAGTGGAAGCTGCTGTGTTGGTGGGAGTCCCAGAAGCTCAGGTGGAGGGAGGAGATGGAGGGCTGGAGGATGGCCGCGAGGAAGTTGGGTGGAAGGGTCCCGTGACCGCATTCGAGGTGAAGGTGCGAGAGGAGGAAGTAGAAATCGAGAGCGAAAGGGAGGTCGACGTCGGGAAGGACTCGAGGAATGATGAGGCGAAGTGAGGTGATTCCTAAGATCAGCACGTCAGCGCCGCTCTTCTCGCCGCGAGCCAGACGACTTGCTGGAGAGATTGATAGTCGACAGCCTTGCGGGAGGGATCCATCCACCTTCCAGCGTCAAGCTCTTCACGCCCAAGACGACTTTGAGAACTGATTCCCCGGTCGCTCCCATTCCTTCAAGATGCAGCACCAGCGTCCGCGTCGCTAATCTCAACGTGCGTTGAGCTCGGAAGAAGGAGAGAGCGTTTGTCTGGCGAGCTAACTCGACGTGAAGCCACAGCGTAGCCTGCGAAGGTCCTCTCCACGCCCAACACACGAGAGCCGAGTTGGCGAGGAAGGCGTACGAGTCTCGCCTTCGCTGCTCCGGAACCGCAGCTGGGCGAAGGAGTGAATCGGATGCGAACTCGAGGATAGAGCTGAGGATCTCGACAGGGAGGGAGTGGATGGACGCGGGCATGAGGTCGAGGTCGAAGTAGCGGAGAGGGTGCCTGCAGGTGGGGGTGGAGCTGTTCGTGCTGTCGCGGGCGGATTAGCTCGGGACAAAAACCAGGCAGGTCCTAGATAGAGTACACACCTTGAGCAATGTCTAGCGGGACCGCAGAGAGGTCACCTCGAGTGCAGTGCGTGGCAGGAGGAAGACAGGCGTCTCGGAGACTTCGCGGCGTTTTGAAGCTCTTCCTTCGACCACAACGCTCGGGTGCTCTAGGTGCTCTGCTGTACTGCTGGAATAGCTAGTAAGCTGGCGTCCTCCCTCTCCCTGTGGCTGCGAGCGTTGCAGGAGCTCGACCGCCTTCCCCTGCAGGAGCCGAGTCCGACCCGCAAAGGGCGGCTTCAAAGCTGTTCTCGCTGGGGCAGGATCAGAGCAGCAGGAGGACGCAGAGCCAGAGAACTCAGCTGACGAGTCGCTCCCTGCGCAGGAACGCAGAGAACGCACCACTCCCCCTCCTTCCCTCCCGCCATGCCGACAACGATCTCCTCTCTCCCTCCCGAGCTGCTCGGCCACATCTTCGACCTTGGAGCCGTATCTCTCAGCATCTCCGACTCGGTGGAACAGCCCAGGATGGACCCGGCAGCGGTGCAGGAGCGTTTCGCCTTCCTGCGGTCGATGGCGCTCGTTTGTCGAGATTGGACCTCGTTGGCGCAGGCGCTGCTGGCACTAGAGGTACAGCTCTCGTCCGAACGAGCTGCGAAGGGATTCATGAGCTGGATTGCGGACAAGGAGGAGATCACGAGGAAGCTGGCGCTGTTGAACGGGGTCAAGAGCCAGACGGCGACGGCGATCCTCAGGGCGAGCAAGGGATTGCGCGAGCTGGTGCTGAGGGGTGGGGGAATTGATGCTTCTGTGCTGCGCCTTCCTAACCTATCCGGTGAGTGGCTGCTTGTGGTGCGAGACCGGACCGCGCTGACCAGTGTTGGCAGACCTGACGTCGCTCCATCTCCACCACGACTCTCTCAAGCCCACCTTTGACGCACCTCTCCAACCGAACTTCCAGCTCCAGCACCTCACGCTCAACTACGGACCCTCTATCCCCACCTCCTTCCTCTCCGCCGCCCTCCAACCGACTCTCACTTCGCTCCACCTCTCCCTCCCCTTCGAGCCTACTCTCACCCGGAGCCAAGACGATCGAAAAATTGCGAACCACCTAGTCCACCATCTTTGCGCCATCGGTCCGAGCCTCCTCTCTCTCACAGTCCTGACCCGCTTCGACCAATCCCGCTTCCTCGCCCCCTTCTTCCAGCGCTGCGACCATCTCCACCACTTCGGACGCACCCTCCACACAATCGAGAGGGACCTCCAACTCCTTCCCGCCCTCCTCGACTCCTTCAGTATCCTAATCGACCCCCTATTCGACCCCCATGGTGCCGAATGGTTCCTCATCGGGCTCGCGAGGTTGCCGTCCACGGCGACGAGCAAGCTGCGCCAGTTGCAGATTCTCATCCCGCGCGGCCACAAGTACGAGAAGGAGCTCATGTCGTCCTTCACCAAGCCGCGAGGACCTGGAGACGTCGGGTGGGTCCTCCAGCCGCTTGGTGTGCACCGACCGACAAAGTTTTGGACGTTATGCGACGAAAGGGATATCGAGCTGGTCGTGCGAATCGTGGACTGAGGTACGTGGTCGCTAGCTTTGGGGACGGAAAGGCGCTAACGGCTTCTGAGCAGGGACGAGGGTCGAAGTTGGCGAAGCGGGAGTTTTGCGAATCGATGTACTTGAGCTTGAGCTTTCTTCCTCTGCTTCTGGGGTACATCCTGCTTTGTTTTTACTGCTCTGGGCGGTCGCTGCTCTCCTGCTGGCCTCACGATCTCCCGCTCAAGCATTCTGGGTTCGTCGCACCTCGCTCCCCCTTCTTCCAGACCCTCGGCCAACCCTTGCAGTCGGTACTGCACGGCACTGGAGCTGTTCGAGCAGCTTCTTTGCCGTCGATCCACGAGAGTTGCTCCCACAATCTCCTTGCCCGGCCCCTGCTTCGCGGGGAGCGGGCTAAACACGATCTCTCGCCGCCTCCTTCGTCGCCTATTCCGCTTTTGATGCTTCGAACTTCTGCTCGTTGTTGCCATCAACCGCCAAAGAGCAGCAACCCAGGTTCTTCCTTTGAGGGCGCGACAGAACTTGGAGAGGAGCAGGATCCGAGAGCGAGGTCGTTCCTCTCGAGCAGGTTTCGCTTCTCTCCTGCCGTCGAGCGGGGTGGATTGCTTCCCTCTTTGCAGTCGCATCTTCTGCCATTTGCGTGGCCCTGCTCCCTGAACCTCTTCCGCACCGAACTGGCCTTCGCAGCTCTCCTTGCTCCTCGCACACCCTCTCCCAGCACGCTCAAGGAGGCTCGCCCGGAATCAGCTCTCTCTGCAGCCTCGGACATCCCGCTCGACCCACGCACTGCGACGACGGGTCGTCGACACTGGGATCGGAGAAGGAAGTTTCGCGAGGAGGAAGAGGAGGAAGAACCAGTCTCGCTCTTCATGACAGGGTCAGCTTCGATTCCTTTTCGCGTTGCAGCTCCAATACCCCAACACGCTACGCCAAGCATCCCTGCCATCTCCTCCGCCCTCTCCCTCCCAGCTCCCCGCGACTCCAGCTCATCCAATCCCCCCGCCATCAGCTTCCAACTCGCGCTCTTCCCTCCGCTCCCCGGTGAATCGACCTCCCCACGCAAGCCCTGCTGACTTCGTCTCCTCCTCTGGCGTGCTTTGCTGCAATGTTGGCGCGAAGACTGCGGAAAGAACAAAACAAAATGCGGGGCAGTTCGGGGGATTCGAGAGGAACGGGGAGAACGGGAGGTGAAGACGTGGTGGCTGGGGTGGGCTGGGTGTGAGCTGGCTGGTCTGGGCGTACTTGCTGATCCTGTTTTACAACGATCCATCGCCTGGAGCGTCGGGGGAGTGAGCCAACAGACGTCGGGCGAAATCGAGTTCGAGTTGGAACTTCCTCCCCCGTTGTTGCTTTCCCTCCCCTTGCCCACTCTGCTTCGTCGTTCTCAGTCTTCTCTTCGCATTCAGTACAGTCAGTAGGTGATCAGGACAGCAGGACCAGACTGGCACAGGTACGTCTTGTCCTCGTCCAGCCTCCCCGGTTTGCTCACTCCCGTCCCCGCACTCGACCAGGATCGACCAACTCTTTCCCAACCGATGCCACACCACCTCCCTACCGAAGTCATCGAGCACATCCTCTCCTTCCTACCCCCTCTCGACCCTCTCTCCGTCCCGACCCTCCTCGCCTGCACCCTCACCTCGAAACGCCTCTCTTCCATCTCGCATTCGTCTCTCGCCTGGGCCCCGCATCTCGCCCGGTGGACCGACGTCAAGCGTGGTCTCCCCTCAGCGCACGCTATCGGTGCACAACCGTACTACAAGCTACGGCATGGGCTCGACAAGGACGCCATCGCGCTCGTCAAGAAGCTGGCGCGCGCGACGCACGGGCGGACCGGAACGATCGGGAAGCTCGTCGACCTCTCGTTGAACGTCGTCGATCGGCTGCGCGAGGCGACCAAGATGGAGGAGGACGAGGAGCCAGAGGAGTGGATGGCGATACGGTATTGGGCGACCAAGGCGTTGGGGGTCATCATGCGGGCGGCGGCGGTGGAGACGTGGGAGCGGATACGCGAAGACGAGGACGACGAGAGTCTCTTTGATGCCGTTGCTGCGTTCTCTGTGCATCGAGGTGCCAGCCCAGCTCGGGTGCGTTCGATCTCTGGGGCACTTTGTCACCGTCGTCGCCGTTCGCTGATCTTTTTTTTCTTGGGTTGCTGACACAGATGAAGTACGACGTCGACGAGCTCAAGAGGGTCGCCCTCGTCGTCGGCAAGCAGCTGGTCGACCCTACCCTCTCCAAGAACTCGTTCGACCACCTCAGCACCCTCACTTTCCACCTCTGGGGCGTCATGCGCGATTTTGCCGCAGCCCAAGGCGCCAACGTGCGTTCCCCTCTCCCCTCTCCCTCCCTTTCGCACTAACTTCTCCCTCGCAGCCCTTTATGCACACCGTCCCCGACAAACGAAAGCACTGGGACCAACCCCGAGAAACGATCACCTCTCCCTCGATCTTCTGGATCGGGATCCTCCCCGTCGCCGTCTTTGTCTCCCTCGTCAACTGCCTCCCCACCGAATGCGACATCAAAGCTCGGGTCATCAGTACCCGTTCCCCCATCATCGCCGTCGCGCGGAGGTCGGACGAGGAGGGAGAGGAGGACTGGCACTACATGGTCGGCCCGCCTCCGCAGGCTCTACGAAGTCGCGCGACGTTCGAGTCGATCGCTCGAGGTGCCAGCTCCTCGTTCTCCGCCGAAGGGTTCGCCCAGATGCTCGCCACGGGTTCCGCTGCCCAGATGGTACGACGTGTTCCTCGTCGTTCCGGCCGAACTTCCTACTGATGCCTCCCCCGCGCTCGCAACAGGCCATCACTCTCGCGCGCAACATCTCTCGACCCTTCCTCGACGCTCCCCCCGGCAAAGCTCTCGGTCCAACCATGTACGCCGTCCTCTCGTCGACGCTCCTCGCGCCAGCTTCCGAAGTCTCTCTCGACGCCTACACGTCCATCTTCCGGGAAACGGAGCGGTCGTTCCCGTACGACGTTTCGACCGTCCAGCGGTACTTCCTCCCCCGGTGCGACGAGGTCGTGAGGAGTAACCTCCTTGCCATCTGCGAGAACATCCTCCTCATCGAGGCCGAGGCGCCGTCGACCGAGTTGGAGACGTGGATCTGTAAACCCCGGTTCAGGGTCGGGCAGATCGTGACGAGGGAAGGGAGTGGAGTGTGTGTCATCTGCCAGAGCATGCAGATTGGGGGCGAGTGGGCCAGTGCGTTCCTTTTTCTCTCCCTTCGCGTCGGAAGAGAGCTGACGCGAGCACGCAGACGATTACGGAATGGACGACGGCTACGTCCTCACCCCTGAACAACGCATGAGCATCTCCTACTTTGTCGTACGTCCCCCCTTCCTCCCCTCCGCAGCCCTCACTAACCCCCCGCTCACGCAGCTCGACGTACACGGCGAATTGATGGAAGTAGCCGAAGACGTCCTCAACGCCGAGATCTCGGACCGACCCGTCACCAGCGTCCTCCTCGCTCGAGGCGTACACGCCCTCGAGCGGGCTCCTGATACGGGGAGGTACTTTCGCGCGAGGGAGGGGATGAAGATGCTCCCGTCGGCTTGGTGGAGGAGTGAGGATCCTGGGCCGTGCGTTTAGAGGACTTCTTTTGGGGATGGGGTTTAGAGGGGTGCAGTGATATTAGAGCTTCTTGTCGTTTTTGCAGACGTTTTTCGCGGTCGAGAGTTGGGAGAGAGAGTGCGAGGATTGCGGGGACAGAGTTCGGGAAGGCTGAGTCTCGTTGCTCGCTCAAGGTGTGCCACCCAGAGGACGGAGAAGGAACGTTTGGAATCGAGCAATCTGGCGAGGGACGGCAGGGAGAGAGCGAGGCCGAGCGAGGAGAGGAGATGGTGCGAAGGGCGCGCCTTGAATCGTCAGCGTGGCTATCGAGAGAGCTTTCCCTTGAAGTTCCTGCTTTATTTAATCACCCCCGTGCACGAAAGGACGTTCTCATCTCACTCGCAGCTCATTCCTTCCACCGGATCGTTCCCTCGTCGAGCGAGCCTGAGAGGTCTTGAGCAAAAATTCGCTCCCCGCCCCCAGTTTTTGTTTTGTGATTTCTGAGGTACAAGTTGACTCCTAGCTTACTCTTAGAAAGCGTCGACCTCAAGCACGCCTGCCACCCTCTCCGGAAGACGAGGAAGATATTTGAAACTAAGTCCTGTGCTAAGTCTAGTGCGTCGTCCTAAATTAAATTATAATTAAAGTGTTTGTCGAATTCAGACTTGGCCCCCGTTTCTTCGCTTCGTACCCAAGTCTCGACTCGTCCTACCCGTAAGTTGGACAACCGCCGCATCGCACACGACACCAGGAGATACCGCTCGAGGGATTGGCGTCGACGAGGGAGCAGCAGCGAGGAGTAGGGGGATGGAAGAAGGAGGGGGAGGGGGAACCTCTGCTCGAACAGACGGGGGAGGGACAGCTGGCACGCAAATGAGGACTGGACGCTAACGTTCCTGTGCGTAATAGGTCCCTAGAAATGGCCGCCACTCGTATCCCCATCGTCAAGAAGCGCACGAAGCCTTTCAGGTGCGTTAAGAGTCTTCTCAGACGGCGTAGAGCCCAGCTAACCATCTCCCCTTCGCCTCTCCTCCCTCCTACTCGCCAACGTACCCCTCCTCCCTCGACCACTCGCCCTCACCAACCCCCTCGTCCTCGTCCCCCTCCCTCCCCCTCGACCACTCGCCCCATCTCTCCCCCAGGCGCCACCAGTCTGATCGCTACGCCGGTCTCAAGGACTCGACATGGAGGAAGCCCAAGGGAATCGATAACCGCGTTCGCCGCAGGTTCAAGGGCCAGCTCCCCATGCCCAACATCGGATACGGGTCCAACAAGAAGACCCGTCACGTCATGCCCAACGGCTTCAAGCGCTTCCTCGTCAACAACGAGCGCGAGGTCGAGCTCCTCCTCATGCACAACGGCACCTTCGCCGCTGAGATCGCCCACGGCGTTAGCAGCCGCAAGCGCGTCGCGATCGTGGAGAAGGCGCGCGTGCTCGGAGTCAAGGTCACCAACTCGAACGCCCGGGTTCGCACCGAGGAGGCATAAGGAGGGAGAGGAGGAGACGAGGAACGAGCGAGGGGGAGCATCACCATGCGTTGAAAGCAACACCAGCTTCTGTGCCATGGGATCCGTCTGGGCGCCGACGAGAGAAGGGGGAGTTGATCGATTTTTTTTTCCCCAAAGGGTCGGGTTCTGCTCTAGCTGGGGGCGTCTGAGGGAGGCTTGGGGCGCTCATTCTGCTCTCGAGACTCTGCTTGTGCGGTGGGCGTTCGCACGGGGGTTTGGGAGCTGCTGGAGGCACGCTGGGAGGAGGAGCTGATCTGTCCCCGCACGAGGTGCTGCTCCGCTCTCCCCTCTTTATTCGACTGCCCTCGTCTTCCGCACCGCTCTGCGTCTTTTCCAGACCTACGACGATCAACCTGCCAGCTTCGTGTCGAGACTGGCGCCGTGAGGCGTGCTCGAAGGACCCGCAGCTCGCTGTGAACTCCTTGGGCCTCAGCGGTATCGTCGGACCTTGTTTACTGTGCGTATGTAGCTCTTTAGCGTCGGAGCATTGTCCAAACGGACGAAAAGTGACTGCCGGCGAGGAGGGTGAGGAGCGAGAGGGCCTCGGGTCGAGGAGTGATCGTCGCCGATTCCTTCGACGCTCCAGGGTGTCCGACCTGAGAGGTTTGTAGTCAACTCAGTAGTCTACACGCCAGTCCCGTCCTCAGGGCGACGCTGAGCCCAAACCCGTCCGGCGGGTCGAAGAGTCCTCCCGGCCTGAGGCGGACCCCGCTCCCTCCTTCCACGACGTCGCGACGACGTCCTCTGCTCCTCTGCTCTCCAGCGATTCGCTACGTCGTCTGCTGTGACCCAACTCTGCTCCCAGATCCTCTCCCGCCAGGTAAGCTCTCCCTCTTCGTCCTCCGCGTCGACCGCGCTCAACCGCCCTCTCCCAGACCTCATGCCCACTCCCACCCCTCAACAGCCCACCAGCCTCCTCTCCCTCCCCCCCGAACTCCTCACGCCCATCCTCGCCTTCACCTCTCCCACCTCGACCGACCCAGAGCGCGGGATCCGCTACTCTCTCGCCCAACTCCGCCTCACCTGTCGAGCCCTCCACAAACTCGCCACCCCGCTCTTCTGGTACGCTGTGAGCGTTGCGGGCGAGTATGAAGGTTGTCGAGGCCAGTTGGGGCACCACGAGGCGATGGGACGACTCTTGCGGATCGGGGACGCGAAAGAGTTCGTGCGGGCGATGCTCTTTCGGATCCCAGACGGGTCATACCTCCTCTCTGCGGCGCTCTTAGGGTCTTTCAAGGACCTCTCGACGCTGTCGATCGTGCGTGTCTTCCTCTGCGCTGATCGGACGCCGCTGATAAGGGGAACGCAGGTCTTTATCCGCCCAGAAACGCGCGAAGTCGCTCTCTCGCGCAGTATCACGCAAGGGCTCGTCGACTTACCGCACCTCTCCTCCCTCACCCTCTCCGGCTTCACCGGGATTGAGGATCCCTCCTTCTCCCTGTCCTCCCTCCGCCTCTCCTCGCTCGCCCTCATCAACTGCCAGCGCCTCCACTCCCTCCTCGGCCACTCCCCTTTCGCAAAGAACCTGGAACTCTTAGCGGACGCTCCGGACCGACCTATCGACGTCGTTCTCAGTCCAGAGCAGTGGGACGCGCTGGACCGACTCGAACTCGAAGGCTGCACCTATTCCGACTTCTTCAACGTCTCGGGCCTCCTCCCGCACCCTCTCATCGACTCTCTCCGCGTACGGTTCCTCCCCCCTCCATCCAGCAAGGACTAACGCCTCGCAGACCCTCCGTACGAAGCCCAAGATCCGCGAACTCGAGATCCGGTACTTTGCAGCCGCAGCTTCGGACGGGATGCAAGTCCTCGCGACTCTGGAGCCTACGTCCCTCGTCCTCCGTACCCTGAGCGGAAAATTCCTCTCGGAACTCGCCAGCTGGCCTCAAGCCGTCTTCGGGCAAACGACCTCGGCGACCTTCGCTCCTGTCCCGCATCGCGAGATCGTACGTCCTCTCTCCACGCCTCGGAAGCGGAGCTGACGATTCGGCAGAAGCAGGTATTGGAGCAGTTTCGACGACTGTTCCCCCGCCTCGAGCGGGTGGAGATTGATGCGGCGAAGGAATGGACGGCGGAGGAGGTCGAGGGATTCGCGAAGGCGCTTGGGGGGTTGTTGGTGGGTACGGAGGTGCATAAGGTGTGGTTGGTGGATGGGTATCGTGCGGAGGGGGGGTATGGGTTGTTGCGCGGTGCGGAGGGGGAGTTTGTCGTCGAGTAGTGAGTCCGATCCGATCGCGCCTGCTTGGGTTCTTGGACGCATCGCGAATGGTCGCAGATAATCTGAGGTTGACCCAAGTTGACCCAACGTACTCTCGGACGAGATCTGAGACCCTGCTCGTTCGCGTGAGATGCGAGATAATAGGGGTGAGTACGTCCCGAGATCGCGTGACTGCTTCGTTTCGGTGGGGTCGTTGGCGCGTCTGCTGGCGTTGTTTCGTGGTGTAGCCTCGCCGTGCGGTCTGAGTACGCGAAGGAGGAGCTCGTGGATGGGATTCCAGCAGGCCAGAGGGGGGAGCCAGTCGAGGCGAGCGGGGTAGCGAACGCGCGAGGACCTTAATTCGACGATCCTGCAGATCTTGTCTCGATTCCTGTGATTCCTTTCACATGCAGAGCGTTCTCTGAGCGTTCTTCCCCCGCCTTTCTCTCTCCCTCCCTCCCTCCCTCTCTCCCTCCCTCCCTCCATCCTCCAACAATGAAGTAAACTCACTTGTAGAACTTCGTCATAGGCTCGTCCAGACTCCTGGTCTGCAGCTCCATAACGTACGCGCGCTCGTTTCCGCACTCCTTCTTGCACGAGACTGCGGAGGAGGGAATGAGCTGGTGGTTTGTTTGCGAAGAGGCAGGACGAACCTTGGACGCTGGCAGCCTTCTTCCAGGCCTCTTATCCGCCGAGCACGTCGTTCACCTTCTTCCTCGGCAGGTAGGTTCGTTCGGTGTACTGCAAGGGAGAGGTCAGCTCCCGCTCTCGCTAGCGCTCCGCCCCGCGCTCGCACAAGAGATACGCACGTTTTTCTGGATGGGATACTCGTACGGGCAGGTTGGGCAGATCCACTTGTTAACCGTGTCCTCCGAAACCTTGTTCTTCTTGACCTGCCCGACGGTGAGCAGGTTGGCGCAGTTCGGACAGCTGGGCAAGGGTCAGCGAAGGAGCGCAGCTCATGCTGGCGCAGGATGCTCACAAGATCATTGTTGAGAGCGGTTGGTAGAGGGCGAACACAAAAGCGGAAGGTTCGGCGTTCACTCCACGGCCTCCGCTGTCTCGCGGATTTTGCGATTGTTGGTCTCTTCCCCTCGTCGTGTTCCTGTCAGACCCGCTTAGTTTCTCGGGGGAATTGCCAGGTCCGTCCCTCTGCTGTTCCCGAGGCTTCGGAAGGGGCGCTCCCTCCTCGCTCGACCAGTTCTGAAAGGCTGGTGCGCTGGATCGTCCGTTCCTCGGTTCTAGCTCGCCAGCGACAAACATGCTAAATCTGTGCCTCCTATGTTGTAGCAGCGATGACGACGGGGACACCTGTAGCGAGGGAACGGGCTTCGCAGGAACCTTCGCAACCTCGCTCCTTGCTCATTGCGGTCGCTCCTCAGTCACTGAATCTGCTCGAGCTCCTGAATGAGCGAAACAGACGTCCGCACAACTGCATTCCTTCCTCACTCCTCGCATGAACGAGCTTCACAACCTCGCTCCCTGATTGCGGTCGCTCCTTCACTTGAGCCTCAATCAGCGAAACAGACATCCGCACAACTGCACTCCCCCGTCGCTCCTGAGCTCTGAGCGATTACAGCAGCAACAAACAGCACCTTCCTCCTCGCTCTGGGCAGCAAAAACGACGGAGGCAGGACTCGAACCTGCAGCCTTATCTTACCGATCAAGAGCTTAGAAGCTTAATAGGAGAGATACGCGCTACCTAATTACGCCACACCGCCTCATTGATTGTTTATGGAGGCCCCCTTGGCAATACCAAACCAATTGGAAAACGTCTCCGAATGACCAAGCTCGCCCCTCGCGAGCTCAATGTTCCCGTCTGTAGACTCTTGGGGATGCCAAGGAGAACGACTTGACAATCTGCAGCAACCAGGTAAGGATACACAACCATCCCGAGGTGCGCGCGCGTTCTTGCCCCCCGACTCCTTGCGGAATACTGATCATCTCTCGTGCGCAGGACAGGCTTCACTGGGAGGAACAGACCGCGCCATTCTGGCGGATCAAAAAGCGGGAAGAAGAGGGAGTAGATGGTTAGCAGGCCGTGTGATCAAGGAGCCAGGGAGGGAAGAGAAACTGCGGCCAGACATGTACTTCTCGCCGCTCTTGCTGTTCGCTGTTTCTCTCAACATGATTCGAAATCAAGCGTGAGTGCTGCTTGGTCACACTCTTCTCCTCCGTATCCTTTGCAGAACCATCCCAAAGAGCCTTCGGAAAAGTTGTCTCGGCAGCGAAATTGCAGTTTCCATCCCCTCCGCCAAAGCTCCTCCGGCAACACAACAGACCTCCAGCTCAGAAATCCAAAGCCAGGCTCCTAGTGCTCCCTCCATTGAGCCCCACAGGCGGCATTCTTGCACCTGTAGCAGAGGAGGGCACCAACGTCAGCTCTTCGCCTCCCGACCCCCCAACCAGCAACGCCGATCCCACCTCCCTCCCTCCCTCCCTCCCTCCCTCCCCCCCTCCCTCCATCCCTCCCTCCATCCTCCAACAATGAAGTGAACTCACTTGAAGAACTTCGTCATAGGCTCGTCCAGACTCCTGGTCTGCAGCTCCATAACGTACGCGCGCTCGTTTCCGCACTCCTTCTTGCACGAGACTGCGGAGGAGGGAGTGAGCTGGCGGGTGCTTGCGAAGAGAGACAGGACGAACCTTTGACGCTGGCAGCCTCCTTCCAGGCCTCCTCCCCGCCGAGCACGTCGTCGACCAAGTTATTTCTCGCGAGGCTCTTTGAGGTCTCCTCGAGGGATCGCTGCGAAGAAAGGAGACTTGGATCTTGCCCAACGCGATCCTGCCTTGAGATCCTTGCACCGGGGTGAGACAAGCAACGGGAATCTGAAAGCCCTCGGAAATCTTGCTACCGAGAGACCCGTGTTCTTATACGAGAGCTCTAGCAGGGCTGGAGAAGAAGCGCTGCGAGGAAGCAGTAGAAACGCGAGGTCAAATTCGCGACAGAAAGGACCGAAAGCGAGGAGCAGCAGCGATTCGGATGAGGAGCGATGACGAGGACAGCGTCCTCCTTCGCAGCGTGCCGAATTTCCTTGAAAACTGTCCGAGTTGGCATACGGCACAAGGGAAGGGAAAGTGGCAGATGTCCGTGGGGGTTTGAGTGCTGAGAAAGGGGGGGGATCTAGATCGAATCGCAAATCGAGCACGACGTCAAATCTATGCTCGAACGGAAGATGATCTGCAAGGGAAGTGTCAGTGGCGAGCTCGGAGCAGGAGCGAGGAGGACGCGCACGGGAAGGATGATGAGAGCCATGAAGAACGCAAACACGCTGGCGTACAGGATTCCAAACTGCGCGAAAAGGGTTAGTGCGAGCTCGAAAGGAAGCTGACGCGGAACGCACCTTGAAGATGATGGTTCTCCGAAGAGCACGCTGCTTGAAGCTGAAGATGGGGCTCCGAATCTGTTTTGAAGGTCGAAGCCAGACTGCGCAAACAAGGGCGGAGTCAGCGACGGTACCGAGGGATGAACGAAGAAAGACGCACAGAGCATCGTCGAGTGGAGGATGTCGATTCCGGGGATGAGGCAGGGGATGGTGAGGAAGAAGAGGAGAAAGTGTCCGCAAAGGAAGTCGGCAGCAAAGAGCGACATCTCGACAATCTTGACGATGAACTCGCGCGCGGGCTGCGACCAGGCGGCGGATCCAAGTCCTCGACCGTACCCTGCGATCGCAAGGAATCAGTCGTCGGTCACGGAGAACAGGAGGAGAAAGGAGCGCACACTTGCCCGACCACCAGGCGCGGTTCGTCTCGTCGTGCTTGAACTCGCGAGAGAGGAAGACCGAAATGGCGACCTTGAAGATGAACCGTTGAATCCTGCGCGAGCAATCAAGGAATCAGCGGGAGCAACGCAGCGCGAGACGAAAAACGCACGCCATGGTCGCAATCATTCCAAGGACGGCCTGGCTAATGTCCCAGCGCTCCAGGAGCCACAGGAACTCGAAGAACGCGACCATGCCGACGACGCTACCGAGATGAGCGATGCCAGCCATGACGGATCCAAAGTTGCCGCAGCATCCTCCAAGCATCGGCCCCGCAAAGAGCGAAATGAGGAAGAGGGTGATGAGGAGGACGGCGTTGAAGAGGATTGGTCCAAAGGAGAAGACGGCGATTCGGAGGAGGACGTTGACCGAGGGCGAGGAGAACGACTGCGCAAAGTCAAAGTCAGTGCTGCCCAAAGGCCTCGAAAGGTACGCGCGACGCACCTTGACAAACATGTACGCGACGGTGAGGATGACGGCGAGGAAGAGCGGCGAGAGGACCTCCGAGATGATGATGATTCGCCAGGTCGCGCGAGGGACGTCCGTCGAGAGCTTCTCCGAGGGGTGGCCCATCTTCTTCTTCTTGAACCCGGTGATCTTGGTCCTCGAGAGGCGGCAGTACCCGATCCACGAGTTTGCGTGAGCGCGCGAGTTGCCACGCGACATCCAGCGGAGGTACTCGCGGTAGTCGATGATGGAGTCGCCGAGGGAGAACTGGTGAGGGTTGAAGAGGAAGGGTGCGATGCAGAGGGCGAGGATCGAGATCCAAAAGTAGATGACTGGGTCGAAGAAAAGGGTTCGTCAGCTCAAGCTCAAGCGTCAAAGGTAGGGAAGGACGCACGGTGGTAGATCCACAGCGTAAGCGTGACGTAGAGTAGCAGCAGCAGCGTCCTCATCCCCAAGTAGATGCTTGGTCCCGCGAACCGCGAGTACAAGATCGCAAACGAGATCCTCGTCGTCGCGAATCCTCGACCAGTGGCGATGTACCTCGCGCCTCCGTACGTCAAGTTGCTGAGGATCGAGTGCGACGAGATCTGGGTGCCAAAGACCTCGAAGACGGGCGAGAGGGAGAGGAAGTGTTTGCCGAGTCGAATGACGGCGCGAACGACGCCTCGCTCCGTCAACTCTTGGAGGAAGAGAGGAAGGAAGGCTGCGAGAACCAAAGATCAGCCCGAGCTCGCCTGCGAACGAAAGAAGAACGAGGGGACGAACCGATGAAGAAGACGATAAAGATCGAGATGATGCAGCGCTTGATCCAGTCGTAGACGGGGACGAGGTTGTAGCATCCGCCCTGGCCTCCGACAAACTGCCCGTCGGCCGTGTAGCGACAGACGGTGAGCTCCTTGTTGAGGGTGCCGAGGAAGACGAGGGTGAACATGAAGAGTTGGACCGAGAGGATGACGAGGATGTTGTTGATGTGGAATCCGGGGTGGCCGTAGTAGAAGGTGAGGAACCGATCCATCGGGAGCTGCGTTCCGAGGTAGTAGTACTCGCGAGAGAGCATCTGCTCGCCCATGCCGGATCCGATCTTCGTCTGGAAGTTGAGAATGGTGCCGAACCCGAGATCTCGACCCTTGCCGCACTGCGAGAACGCCCAAGTCAGCCCAAACGAAACGCAAGAACGCAAGGCGACGACGAACCTGGTAGTACTCGGTGTGCTTGATCTTGCCGCCTCGCCCGAACGCGTTCATGCCGGCGTAGATGTCCTCGTTGAGATGAAGGCCCTTCTGCGCCTTGGAGACTCCTCCGCGCGTCGTCATGAAGATGGCGTTGAGGAAGTCGGGGTGACCGTAGTGAAGCTTGCCGCCGATGAACGCCATCGATCGCGCCGCGAGAGTTCCGAACGTCTGCTCCTTGCCGGCGGCGATGTCGCCTAGGATCCCGATGTTCTCGGAGAAGATGTACTCGCGAGCGCCGACGATGGCGATCGGGTCCTTGCTGAACTCCTTGGAGCCTTCGGGCCCGTAGGGGTTCGCCGTGGGGACGTGGTAGTCCTCGAACTCGCCGAGGATGTTGCGAATCTTGAGGCACTCCTCCAGGTAGTTGTCCTGGTTGGCGTCGATGAGCTGGAGGTACTCGCCGCGGTGGAAGACGATGGCGTGGTTCTGGTTGTCCGACTTGCCGTCGCCGAGGATGGGGTTGCCGGGGAGCTCGATGCGGAACTTGGGGCGTCGCTTGCCGTCGGGCATGATCTCCGAGTGACCGTCGATGAGGGCGGAGAAGATCCTCGGCTCGCCTCCCTCCTTGCGCGGGCGTTCCTCGTCGAGGTAGGCGATCTGGAGGTCGGGGTAGGCGCGAAGGAGGAACTCGGTGTTCTCAATCTCCTCCTTGCTGAACTTGGAGTACCGCTGCATCGAGATGACGAAGCGGAACTTGCGACGCGCCATGCGTTCGAGCTCGCGCTCGAGGCGTTCCGTGTTGCCGCCAAAGAGCTGGACGACCTCGGGGTTCTCGACGCGGTAGAGGAGCTTGATCGCCTTGGAGTAGTTCATGAAGCCCGAGACGGTGCGGTAGAGCGTCTGCGCGCGGAGGGACGCCCAAATGCGCGTGCGGAGGGTGTACTCGGGGGCGGCGCTCTTGAATCCGATCGTGTAGAAGGGGATGTCGTCCGTCTTCTTGTCGCTCTTCTCGTTGTCGTCGAGGTCGGCCGACTCCTCGGCGAGGATCTTGGTGTCGCGAACAAAGTTGTCCCACTCGACGGGGTGGAGCTGCTTGAGGTACTCGAGGAGGGTGACCCGCGTGTTCTGGTCTTCCTCGCGAATGATCTCGCGGAGGGAGAGGAGGATCTTCTCCGAGTAGTGCGGCGTGAGGACGGTGAAGGTGGGCATGGCGTCGACGGCGAGGGGTTCGGGGATGGCGGTGGTGAGGGATTGGGCGAAGAAGGAGATTCGTCGAGCGGCTTCCGAGCCGGGAGGGAAGAACTCGGCCTTGAGACCCTGTCGACGTTGACTCCGCATCAGCAATCAGCTCGCGAGATTCGAAACGGCACGCACGTTGTCCTCCTGCGAGATGAAGAACATGGGCGCGCGAAGGGTTCGCTTGCCGTCCTGCTCCGACGGGACTTGGTGGTAGAGGAGTCGCTGGACGTGGTCGATCGAGAGGAGATGTTCGCGGTACATGGAGATGATGATGGCGTTCCAGACTTGCGAGACGAGGACCTTGGGCTTGTACTTGACTTCCATGTCGGCCGTGGCGAGGATCTTGGCGTACATGCGCTTCGGGAGGCGCTCGAAGATGTCTGCGAGCGACGAAAGAAGTCAGCGACGTTCTCCCTCGAAGGACACAGCGAGAAACGTACCCTTCCAAGGCGTCCAGATCGAGAGTCCGATAGCGAATGACCGAGCGATGGAGAAGACTGCGCGAAAAAGGGCAAGATCAGCGACGACGACGCGCACAAAGGAGAAAGGAGGACTCACCCGTGTTCCAGATGACGTACCAGAGGAACGTATCGAGGAAGAAGAGGACGAGGTCCATGCAGTACATCATCGCGAGCGCGAACGCAGGCTGGTGCTGGCAGAGGGCGTTGCCAAAGATCTTGTCCGAGCAATTCTGCACCTTCATCCCGACCATGACCCTGATCGGGTTCTCGAACGAAAGGGTGAGGAAGAAGTACGACTCGGTGAGCTTGCACCCAAAGACGAGGACCCAGAGCCCGATACTGGCGATTCGGGCTCGGAGCTCGAGCTTGGGGTACGACGCCGTGAACGTCTGGCTGGCGAGGTACTTCCTCGACTTGCCGGCGACGCGATCGCCAAAGAGTCGACCGCTCGGGACGATCGAGAAGAAGGCGACGACGGCGACCGAGATGGCGAACTGGACGATGCCGAGGATCTTGGCGACGGTCGAGGTTTGGTCGAAGAAGGCGATGTAGACGGTCGGTCCCGAGGTGGCGGCGAGGACGATGAGGAGGATGACGAAGCGTCGCATGAGGTGGGAGGTGTTGTTCCAGGTCGTGGGGACGTAGCTGAACTCGGCGAGGGTGGCGGCGAGCATGATGAGGGAGGCGACGCCTCCGCCGAGCGCGACGACGCTCCACTGGATCGCGGCGTTGGGCCTCGTGTCGGCGGGGGCGTAGACGGTGGGCGAGTTGTAGGCCGTGTAGAACCAGAACATGGAGAGGTGGAGGACCCAAATGCGGTTGAAGTTGACGAGGAGGTGGAGGAAGGACCGGCGCTCGTAGTACGTCTTGAAGAAGGCCTTGTTCCACTCGATTTTGTCGAACTTCATGAACCGCTGCGAGGCAGGAACATCGACAAGGCGAGTCTGCGATCCAACCCAAACGTTAGCTAGCTGGTCCTCTCGCACAGCAACAACGAAAAACGCACCTTGTCGCTGAGGACGATCCTGGCGATGCCCTCGGGGTACCAGAAGAGCTGGTTGACGTCGTCGTATCCAATGATGTCCTCGTGATCCCTCTCCCTCCTTAAGAACGCTCCATCGACGACCTCGTAACCCTGATCGCGAATGAAGCGGTACAGGGGCCTGACGACGGCGCGAAGGTAGAGTCCCTCGGGGACGGCCTCGACGCGGTTCTGGCACTCGGGGCTCCGGTAGTAGTCGTCCGCGCACTTGAAGATGAAGCACAAGCACTCGGGGACGAAGCGGACCTGAGCCGCCTCGCCCCAGCAGAGCAAGTACAGCGCGAGCTGCCTCATCCGGTCGTACGACGACATCTGCGCCATCGCGTGCCTCCAGCGACTGTGCGCCGTGTCGAGCGTCTTGGCCGAAGCCGAGGGGACGCCCGCCTTGCGCGAGACCTTGCGTGCGAGCTTGGACACGCCGGCCGAGTTGGCGGCGCCGATCGCGTCGTCGAGGTCGAGCTGGGCGGCAAAGTACCACTTGCGGTAGTTGGCGTGCTCGCCACCGATGTAGTCGGCGTGGAGGGTGAGGAGGGCTTGGTTGGGCGACATGCGGGACGCGCGCGAGTCGAGTTGGATCATGAGGTGGTCGTACATGTTGCGCATCTGCACGAACGAGGTCGACTCTTCGTCAGCTCCTCGAGCACCCGACTCAAGGGGAAGAGAAAGGAACGCACCGAATCGCGCTGGAATCCAAACTTGTTGGCGAGGTCAATGAAGACGTCCTCGATCTCCTCCTTGGAGAGGGGGATCTGCTGCTCGTTCGACCAGGCGGGGTAGGGCTCCCTCAGGCGCGAGTACGGACCGCCATGCTGGGCGGAAGACTCGTAGTCAGTGAAGGTAGGGGAAGCGGTGCCCGAGCGGTCGTAGCCTCCTTGAAAGGGGCCAGCGGGCTGAGGTCCACCGCGGTTGAGCGACTCGGCGGAGGGAGGAGCGTTGTAGCCTCGAGAGTAGACGCCTTCCTGAGATCCATCGTCTGCGAGAACGCCAGTCGTCAGCGTGTCTCTTCCTCCCTGCCCGACTCGAGCACCCATCACGCCTGCCGCTCAGGCCCAAACAACGCCCGCGAGAGAGAACTCACTGTAGTCTCCCCTCTCCCTTCCTTGAGCGTCCGCACTCCCCTCCTCACTCGTGTAGGTATCTCGGTTCCGATCGTACTCGTCGCTCTCGGCGCTGTCCTCGTAGCTGTGGCCCGCCGAGCGTTGCTGCCCCTGGCCGCCGAACGGGTTGTTGGGATCGCCTGGAGCGCGTGGCTGCGCGTTGGGGTCGTTCTGCTGAGGGTAGTTGGACATGACGGAGGGCGCCGATGGCTCCTAGGAGAGAGTGTGGTCGTTAGGGCGAGTAGGGCTGTGGCGGCGGACTCGTCAAGATGCAGAGTCGTCCGAGGCCAGGAGAATCGGCGGCGGCGAGAGGTCCTCGAGAGGGGCGGTCGTTAAGCGGGGCGAGGACTGCTGCTTGCCAGAAGCTTGTCGAGGTAGTTGAGAAGGGAAGAGGAAGAAAAGCGTTGAGGGCGCGCGCCAGGCTGTGACGAGACTGCGCAGTTGGATGTTTTTGGCGGTGTCTCCGAGGAGCGTTCGTTCTCAAGCCAGCTGAGAGAGATTCAAGGGAGGCGCTGAACACGTAGAGCAAGGTAGACAAGAGCAACAGCACACTCAGGAGAGTCCTCCTCCCCTCCCCTCCTAACGTGCTCAAACTCGGAGGCCAAGGCGCGCGCCCAGCTTCGACGACGTCGTTCTCCTCCTTTTTCCTGAGGAACGCGTCTCTCGAGGCTCTCCTACACAACTGCCCACAGCCCCCCAACAGCGCAACAAACAAATCTTCTTCCAGTGTCTTTTTTTTTCTCCGCAGGGATCTACGCGCCGAGCGTCATCGCTCCCACCAACGCCACGACCAGCACTCCCCACCCAACCGCACTCCTCTCTCCAGCCCCCGTGTTCCCCCCCGTCGTGCCAGTGCCACTCGCGCCAGCACTCGTTCCAGTCCTCGTGGGAGAGGCGACGAGGCTAGGGACAAAGGTTCCGCTGGCGGCAACTTGGGCGACACAAGAGTCGATGGCCGAGTTGACGCCTGCGGGGGTGTCGGGAGCGTTGGAGTTGACGGTGAGGTTGCCGGCGAAGCTGTGTCAAAGGGCATCAGTTGTGTTCGACGAAAAGGAACGGAGAGAGAAACGCACGAGCAAGCTTGGGCATCTTGCGCCTGGCTCTCGTAGTAGAGCGTTCCGACGTAGGAGAGCTTCTCCTCGGCGCTGCAGGAGCTGACGCCGCCGTAGACGCCCGTGGTCCCGTTGCCCGAGATCTGGTCGCACGACCCACCACTCTCGCCGAGCAGCGAGCAGGCAAAGTCGAGGAGGGAGCCGACGATGACGGGGGTGGTGCCGGGGTTGACGACGCAGGAGAAGGCGGAACTGACGAGGCAGTTGCAGACGTTGGCTGGGGTGCGAGGCGTCAGTATTTGGGGATCGCACGGCGAGGAAGAAGACTGACCGTTGGGCGTGGGAGGGAGAGTGCTGCTGCCGATAAAGTTGGCGTCCTGAGGAGCGCAGCTACGAAAAAAAGACTCAGCGAACCGTCGTCCCAGATAGAGCGAAAGGACGCACGTAGGGTAGACGCTCGCAGCGACTCCAGCGTTGGTCGAAGCCGGAGGGATGGCAGCAGTGTAGGCAGCAGCGAGGGCGGTGAACTGAGCGTTTGTCGTGATGGGGCCGTCGTTGCTGGCAGTCTCCGCAGTGAGGCCGTAGTTAAGGTCGCCGTAGAAGTACTCGAACGCAAGTCCTCCGCTGCAAAGTCAAGCGTCAGCTCCCAGGCATCCGCCAAAGGAAGATTGAACGCACCTCCAGACGTCCGTCATGGGCTCAGAGTAGATCGACGCCACCTCGGTCCAGGTACGCGCCTCCGAAACGCAGCCAAACTCGCTGAAGATGCCGACGACAGGAAGGCTGCGTTTCTCGAAATCAGCTCCAGCTCCTCCTCGGTCCGGCCTTCCGAAAACGAACTCACTCGGCAAACTCGGTCGTGAGCCTCGCGTACCCACTAGCCTCGTACGTGCTATCACCGCACCACTCGTAGTTGTTCAACCTTCCATCGCGCATCAGCTCCCGCTTCGCTCCCCACGCCACCAGACTCACCCATAGATGTCGATGCTCGTCTCCTCGCTCCCGCAAACGAGGTACGACGCGAGCTCGTTCCTCCACGTACTTCCATCCGCTGAAGCGTACCCGACGAGAACGTTCGAGTTCTGCGCGCGAAGGAAGGCCTTGACGTCGCGCACGGCGGCCTTGACGTACGGCGCTGCGTAAGAGTTGGCGGTCGAGGTGACGACTTCGTTGCCGATCTGTTTGGTTCGGGAGGTTAGCTGGCTGCTGGAGCCGGGGAGAGGGGGAGGGACGAACGTTCACGCCGAGGAGGTTGGGGCTGTGATCCGAGGGAGCTGTTAGCGGATCGTGGGAAAGAAAGAAGCGGCCACGCACTAAGTGATGAGGTTCGTGAGCGAGACGAGGTACTGGTCGAGGAGGCCCACGTCCCACGAAGGAGCGGCTCTGTTTATCGAGCCATTTAGCGGGAGAGAAATGTCGGCCAGGACTGCGCTCGCTTAGCTGTTATTCCGATACAGCTCCAAAGAGGTGCTCACCGTAGATCCCAGCATCGTCGAGCGCGTTCATGCACGCCGTGTGGTCCCTGCACGTCGCGAGTCAGCTGTGTTGTTTGGCAGCCCAAGTCCAGCACAAACTCACCCATACGGGTTCACCGAGTACACCCTCACAGTGTTGACCCCCAGAGCAGTAAAGTTGGGGATATCACGGGCGCAAGCAGCCGCATCTGCGAGGGGATCGACTACACAACAACGAGGTCGAGGTCAGCTCGGCGAGGGAGGGGGGTTTAGAGAAGAACGCACGGTAGTCCTCGGGCTCTGGGAATCCACCGTTCGCGTCGTTGGCCTCCGTAGCTGCTGCGATCGTTCCAGGGCGCTGGTAGGCGAGTCCCTGGCGAGAGAGGAGCAAAGGTTCAGCAATCGACCCATGAAGCTCCCCTGCGACAAGCCGACGAGCACGATCTGTCTGCCCTCTGCCTTCTTCCCTGCCCGCCCAGGACCGCCACTCACCTTGATGAAGAATCGTGCTCCGGTCGCGTCGTAGAGGAACTTGCCCGTTCGCGTGATTGGAGAGACGGCTGCGTTGACAGTACCGAAAGCGACAGCTGCTGCAACGGCAACGAAGGCGGCACGAGAGATGGGTGCCATGAGATAACGAGGTGAGGGACGGAGGGCAAGAGGGTCGGGCGATGAACGCGGCGCAGAATGGCTCGGCGCTGGGTCAAGTCTGGGTGAGGAGCCCACTGCTTCTTTTTTGTGCGTGCGACTGGGGACTCTGAAATATCTCCTCTGTATCCTGTTCTAATGAAGAGCTTGAGCAGCTCCTGCGAAAAAACATCCACAAAACAACAACCGCTACGCTCCGGCTCCAGGCTGGCGGCGCGCTGCTTGCGCGCCAGACTCTTTGAAGGCCGTAGTTATCTGGCCAGAAAGGTGCTTTGAAAACCTGTACGAGAGGTGGGAAGAAAGAGGGATCCACACCTGCCTGGAGTCCAACGTTCGCTGTGAGAGGACGCACTTCCGGCGCTTTCCTCCAATCGCTGCTCCTTCAGAGGGACAAGAGGGACAAGTCTTCTAGCCTCGAGCACTGGCTCACGCCAACAACGCCAACGCCTTTGTCTCCTCCAGCTCACCCGTACACCGCGGTTCCCCCCCACTCTCCTCCTCGAGTCCTCTCCCAGCTCCGAGTTCTCGTCTTCGCCGCGACACCGTCAACTCTCTCGCCTCCACCACGTCTTCCCTAGCTTCCACCACCGACTCTCTCCTCGACCTGCATGGCCTTGTGTTTGGAGAGGAGAGGGAAGCCGATCAACTGGGGATGCTGATTGGGAGCTCGCAATCGCACGCCGGCCGAGGAACGGGGGACGGGAGGGGAGACTGTGGCAGCTGGACTCCGCCTTCGAGCGTGGGCTCTCCTCCTCTGGCTCAGAACCAGGAGGGAAAGGGCAAGGGGAGGCAAGTCACGAGCAGGGTCGATATCGAACAGGGGTCGACGTCGAGGAGGAAGGTCGAGGACGCCGCAGGAGAAGGATCCCAAGCGAGTTGGAGCGTATCGGCGACACGCGAGGGCTTTATTGGGAGATCGGGGAGCTCAGCTGGAGTAGAGAGGACGACCGGGTCGAGCGACTCTGTCGGAGACGACCTCACCACCTCGCCCTCCCTCTCCCACTTCGCCAGCATCACCGCAGACGCCAATCCACTCTCCTCGACACCCGCATCAACTCGATCTCCAAGCGTCCTCCAGTCCCCGCCCCGATTCTCCCGCTCCCTAACCTTCCTCGTCCGCACCACTCCTTCGTTCCTCTCCCGTTCCCGCCCTTCCACCTCCCAATCTCCATCCACCACTCCATCGACCGAGGGAGAAACCAAGGGATGGAAAGTCAAATCCCGCGCGCAGCTCTCCAAAGTCCTCCGCCGAACGAGCACTCACTCGCTCGACTCGTCCTCGGGATCCTCCCTCGCCTTCCCCTTCTCCTCACCCTCTTCCCCTCCTTCCTCCCGCGATCCATCCCAACGATCTCGATCCCACTCCTCCCCTCTCCTTTGCCTCCCCACCTCTCCACTGAACCACCCCACCACCTCGGCCTACACCACAGCTCTCTCCTCCCCGGTCCCCTCGCGGGCACCCTCCCCCGCTCCGATCGAACTCGACTTGTTCGACTTTCTCCTCCCACGCGAAATCCGACTCAAGATCTTTGGAATGCTCGTCGAGATTGCGATCGAGGAGCAGGAAGCGCGCGAGAGGGATGGGAGTTGGAGAGGAGCCGAGGCGCAGCTGAGGTGGAGAGGAGAAGTCGAGGGACTTCGCTCGCTCGTGAGGGTCGGACGAGTGCGTGTTTTCGCTGTCCCTTTCGCAGAATGCAGAACTGACGCTCTTCGCAGGTCTCCAAGTCCTGGCTCTCGCTCTCGCTCGACGGCCAACTTTGGTCCCGAATCCAGATATCCCTCATCGGCGCCGACGTTATAACGCCCACCGCGCTTTTGCGACTTATCAGGTCGGCGGGAGCGTTCGTGCGGAGGCTGGATCTGCGGGGGATGGTGGAGCTGAGGGGGGAGATGCTGGGGCAGGTGGTGGATCAGTCGATGGGAGCAGGGGGAGCGACTGCGTTCACGCATCTTGATCTTCGAGGCGCGTCTCAAGTTTCTCACTCTTGAGCTTGGAGCGAGCTAACTTGAGGCGCCATGTAGGCTGCTCCTCCCTTGACACCTCGTCCCTCACCTACCTCCTCTCCTACGCCCCCTCTCTCACCTCCATCAACCTTTCCGCCCTCGCAGCAGTCCAAGGCATCCACCTCTGGACCCTACGCTCGAATCACGCCCCTCTCACAACCGTCGACATCTCCCGCTGCGCCAATCTCGACCCCTCGGCCCTCCTCGCTCTTCCTCCCTCCCTCATCTCCCTCCGCGCCGCCGCCATCCCAGGACTCGGCAACTCGATCCTCATCTCCCTTGGTCACAAATACCCGAACCTGCAAGTCCTCGACCTCAGCTGGTCGCCCGGCCTCAGCGACGGAGCCTTCCACGCGCTCGTCACGGTCGACGCTTCGCACGAAGGGAAGAAGATCGAACTCAGGGCTTCTCAAGTTGGTCCATCGGCGAACGAAGGCGGGGAAAACTTCAAGCAACTCCTGCCTTGGCGCCATCTCGTCCTCACGGGCTGCAAGGGCCTGACGGATCGCGCGCTGCAGCATCTCGCGCATGCGGTACCGGAGCTCGAGCTCCTCGAATTGGCGCAAGTCGGTCGACCCCTCCGTCCGAACGGGCTATTCAAGCTCCTTCAGACGACTTTGAAGCTCCGCAAGCTCGATCTCGAGGATGCCACCTCGCTCACGGACGAAGTCCTCGCCGCCCTCTCTCCCACCCCCGAACGACCCACGACCGGAACCTCCCTCGAACACCTCATCATCTCCTCCTGTCCCTCCTTCACCGACCCCGCCATCCTCACCCTCATCCAGTCCTGCCCAGCTCTCTCGACGCTCGAAAGCGACGGCACGACGATAACGGACACGACGGCGCACGGCTTTGTCGCTGCCGTTCGCGCTCGGGGGACTCGAGGCGCCGCGTTATCCATCTTGGACGACCGTTCGATCGGAAGGAGACTGCAGCGCGAGTTGGGGACCGAGACGAGGACTCGGAGAGGGCAGAGGGGGTTCTGGACGATCCCGTTGGGGTACCATGAGGAGGTTGGGAGGGGGAGGTCGTTGGGAGAGTGCGAGGAGGAGAGGGTTGTGGTTAGGAGCTTTCATTCGGCGTTGGCGGTGGATGCGGCGGATAGGAGTAGGGAGGGGGAGAGGAGGGGGAGAGTGGGGATGCTGGTGAGGAGGGGAGAAGGGAGGGAGGAGGGGAGGACGGGGTGTGTTGTCGCTTGATACGTTGTAGTCCTTGCTTGTCGTTGCTCTGACTTCTTACTTATAAACCTGTCAACCCCATCTTTATCTGTGCGAAGAGGATGGGATCGTCGAGCGAGCGAGAGTCGCCAACTCCCCCGCTCATTCCTGACGTCTTCCTCTCGCTCTCACACGCTTCGTCTCACTGAAAAACGCAACTGCTATGCAAAACACCACAAATGTCCAATCTACTCCGTGTCCGAATACATCGTGAGGTCCACGACGCCGCTCGCCGCCTGAGGGGGAAGAGGACCAGCCCTCGCCGCTGGAGGAGGACCAGCTATCGCGACGGGAGGAGGGGAAACAGTCCTCTCCGGCAGAAAGAGACCGGTGGAAGGAGCGACCCTCGTCGCCGGAGGAGGTCCAGCTCGCACGAAGGGCGTCGGCGCACCCCTCTGAGCGACCTGAGTCGGCTCCGAAGGTCGCTCCGTCGCCTTCGACGCCGTCGCGGACGTTCCCTTGTTGAGCCACTCGACGCGCTTGGCTGCTCTGTTCAAGCCTTCAGCTGCGAGCAAAGAAGAGATCAGCTTCAAATCCACGGCACGACAAGGAGAGGACAAACTTTGCTGAGGGAGACCCGTGCCTCTCGTTCCGGCGAGGAGCTTGTCGAGTTCGGGATCGTGAAGCCGTTGAACGTTCGCCGTAACGCCTTGGATCACCTCGAGGCGCCTTCGTTCGGAGGTGGAGATCGGCGAAGGAGCTTGTTGCGGGAAGGGAGGTGCGGCGGCGAAGTTGGAGGAAGGACGGGAGGGGCCGGTGGCGTGAGGATCGTGTCCCTGCTGGAGGTCTCCGAGAACCATCGGCGAGGGCTTCTTCTTGAGCTTCGGCTTGACCTGCTTCGATGAGGGGCGGGGCTGTCCAAGGTGCGAGGGAAGGGGCGGTTGGGGGGTGCCGGAGCCACTGCGAGAGATGGCGGAGGCGGGCTTTCGAGGACGAGCTGGCGCTTGGCGGTTGATCAGGCGGTCGTCCTTCGAGAGTGGGGCGTGGAACTCGTCGTCTCCAGAGTCGTCACCTTCCTCGACGAGTCTGAATTCGTCACCGCTGCTGGCGGAGGGATGCTTCCTCGCCTTTTTGGCGGGGGAGTCCTTCTCGGTTTGGGCGCGGTAGGCGACCTGGTTGGAGCGGGCAAAGGATGAGCCAGATTCGACGGAGAGAGAGAAAGGGAACGCACGTTGGCCCGCGTCCTCTTCCCGCGACCGACCCCCGCCTCGTCAGCAGCTTGCTGGACTTTGGCGGCTTCCTCTTGCTGCGCGAGTATCCGCTGCCAGAACGAAGCATCCGCTGCCGGCTCGTTCGCGCCACCTTCGACGTCCACGAGCGCGCCCTGCTCGACCTCCCAGATCCTGGCGTGCGCGAAGGTCGACGACGCTCCGCTCTTGTCGCGGCTCGCCGGAGGATCGGCAACGCGAGCCAGAAGAGCGTCGATGCTCTGAGCGTTGTAGTGGATGGCTGCCGATTCTGCAGCAGAGTCGTCGAAGATCTGGACCGCCCCGTACTGCGAAAGGAGCCTCGTCAGCACGTGGACCAGCGAACGACAAGGAGGAAGCTTGCCTGAAGAATGCCTTCGACGTCGTCGTCCACGTCCGTAGCATCGATCTGCTGCACGATCAGATGGTCTGCGAACGTCAGCAACGAGGCGACGGCTCAGGAACGGGAGAAAGGGGTGGCTCACCGAGTCCGAGCTTCCGCTGGCCTTGGTGGAAGATCTTCTCTTCGACTGTGCCCTTGACGAGGAGCCGAAAGACGCGCACGGGTTTCTGGAGGGGTCGGTGAGGTGAGCGAGCGCGAGCAGAAAGCGTTCGCACCAACTCACCTTTTGCCCGATGCGGTGAGCCCTGGAGATCGCCTGGATGTCCTGCTGAGGGTTAAAGTCGGAGTCGAAGATCACGACCGTGTCGGCTGTTGTGAGGTTGATCCCTGCAGCGCGAAACCAAGAGTGATCAGCGAGGGCGAGGACGAAAAGATCGAGAACGCGAACCGACGCCCCCAGCTCTCGTCGACAGGAGATAGCAAAAGGCGTCCGAGCCCGGTGCATTGAACTTGTCGATTCCTGCGACGCAGCGACAGATCAGTCGCGGAACGACAGGGGTGCAAAGCGACGGGGACGTACCGCGTTGTCGGTCGAGCTGAGCGGTGTCGCCGTCGAGCCGGAGGAAGTTGAGCTCCAGGCCACCAAGGAAGTCCTCGAGGATGTTCAACGTGAGTTTGAACTGGCTGAACTGCGTCGGGAGGAAGGAATTAGCCTCCAACTCGGCGCAGCAATCGACCGCACGCACGATGAGAACTCGATGACCGGCAGCTTGTAGCCTTGGAAGGAGCATCGAAAGGAAAATGAGCTTTGCCGACGCCTCGGTGAGGTTGACGTGAGATTCGGCTGGCGTGACGTTCCGGGGTTCCCTGCGAACGAACGAACGAACGAACGAACGAACGAACGCAAATGATGAGTGAATTCCGAGCACGCAGGGATGGCGACAGCATACAGGTCTGGCGAGACGAGGTAAGGATGGCCGAGCAGCTTCCTGAGCTCCATGAGGATGTTGTTGCTGCGCACGAAAGAAGGGGGAGGTTAGCAGCTGTTTGCTCTACCACGAAAGCGACAGTGAACGCACAAGTTGGCCTTTTTGACCTTGAGCTTGCTGTTGGCAGCACTTTGGTGGAAGATGCTCTCGATCGCCGCCGCGTTTCGTTCGAGGATAGAGCGATAGAGCTGACGCTGGAGGGGCGTGACGGTGACGGGAACGACAATCTCAGTCTGCGAGACGACGTCAGGAATCTCTCAAGAAGCAGGGAACGGGGGACGTACCAGCGGAGGAAGGTCGAGAACGAGATCCTTGGTTCGCCGCATGAAGTGAGGCTTGAGGAGCTCTCGGATCTGCTCGACCTTCTCCGGAGTTAGGTCCATGTACTGGTCCTTGAACTCTTTCGTGTTTCTCCCCTTGCTCGGGTCTGGAGGAACTGGAAGTTAGAGATCTGGAAGGAGAGTGGGCAGGATGGACGAACCGATGAAGTGGAGAAGATTGAAGAGCTCGCCGAGGTTGTTGTTCAGCGGCGTTCCGGAGAGGAGGATTCGATGGTTGATGGTGAGACTCTGGAGCGCGGCGAAGAGGAGACCCTCGTCGCCCGACTTTAACCTCTGCCCCTCATCTACGACGAGGCAATCCCATCGCGCAACCTTGCGGAAGACGGCAATGTTCTTGCCGAGCGCCTCGTAGGTAGCCAGCACGACGTCTGGAACGAGCTGATGAGTCCTCGCTCGTTCTGAGAGAAGGCGAAAGATTGCTTACGCGTCTTGAGATTCTTGCCGCCGCGGTCGAACAGCTCGAACTTCTCGACGATACGCCGAGACTCGGCATCGCCCTGTCCACAAAACGTCAGTCACGCTCGCTCTCGATGCGGACCAAAACCACGGCCAGCTCACTCCGTACGGAACGACGCGCATCGTCGGTGCCCACTGTTCGAACTCCCGCACCCCTAAAAGCGCGCCGCAAAGGTCGTCAGCACAGCTCAAAGTGGGTGGGAGAAAGAAACGCACAGTTGCCGAGGGTGGAGTTGGGGACGGTAATCAAGAAAGGACGAGCTCCTTGCTGGTGACTGAGCGTCGAGAGCAGGGTGATGATCTGCGCCGGCAAAGTGAGCAAGGGCCGGGAGAGGGAGCCGAAAGCGCAAACTGACCTGCACCGTCTTTCCAAGCCCCTGCACATCCCCAAAAAGTGAGTCCCCAAGCTAAGCGACGACGAAGAGGAGCCTTGGCTCACCATCTCGTCGGCCAGGATGCATCCTTTGCGGTCCCACCACCTCCTGAAAGCGCGCAAGAATCGTCAGCTCAGCGAGGGGGGGAAGAACCGACGAGAATGGCTCACGAGTAAAGGAAGTTGACACCCTCGATCTGGAACGGCATGAGCTTGCCCGTGATGTACGACGGCTGAGCTGCCAGCGGCTTGAAGCTGCCGGCTTCGCGAGGGCGGTCGAGTTCAGCGAGCTGCGACGCGTTGAGCTGAGGAACGCGCATGTTGGGACCGCTGGCGATGAGGAATGCGCCGTAGGCCTTCTTGTACTCGTCGTAGCCGTCTTCGCCCTCTTCAGGCGGCGCCTCAGTCGTGGCTGCCGAGGATCGATTAGCAAAGCGAGGAACGACCACAGCGAACGGGGAACGCACAGTCGGAGTAGGGCAGATCACCCCATTTGAAGTAGCATTCCGAGACGAGCTGGATGCTCTCGGCGGGATCCTGCGGCAGCTTCGAGTAGTCGGAGTGGCGAACCGATCTGCCTCCAGGCTGCCTCGACTTGTACCAGACGTCAAGGACGCGATCGACGGTGCTCCGTGCGCGAGGGATGCGGTCGGCGGCGTCCGGGTCCGGAGGAGGTGCAGAACCCGTCGGCGCGGCCGCTTCCTCCTCGCCTTCCTCGAGGATGTCATCCTTGGGCGGCTCGAAGCTGACTTGAGAGCCTTTGGCGAGAAATTTGGCGAGCCGGGTGAAGTTGGAGGCGGCGAGGAACGCGTGAGGGACCCATTCGAGCTGGCGGTAGCTCTCGCCCTTCCACTTGACGAGGTACTGCGTGGGGGAGACGTCAGCGACCAGCAGGACTGAGCCGAGGGCGAGACATACCTTGGCGTTCGCGGTGGGATCCTTGGCCGACGGAACCGTGAAGAAGCGGCCCGTCTTCTCATCCTTCTTCTTGACGACCTCGATCTCCGTCCTGACGTCCCCCTCCTCGACGTCCCCGTTCGCCGTCGGGAGGGGATCTCCCTTCGCCCAAGCCAAAATGACCTCGAGGTTCGTCCCCCACAACGCGCACTGATGGCAGATCGTCTGAGCGAAGTAGCTCTGAGCATGCTGCTCTCGAGACGTAGCCGCGTTCTCGTCGCCGGTCCTCGACAGGCACTCGTAGTGGATGCATCGCTTGCACCTGCCAGAGACGATTAGCGAGCGGCTCCATGTCCGGGGGGAGAAAGGCATACTTCTGGCAGCGAAACATGAGCGGGAGAGCAGGAGGGATCGCTTGTGGCGAGCCGTCGACGTCCATCGCATCGTGAGGTTCGTCCAGCGGAGCTGCAAGCCACGAGGAAGGTTAGCTTCGCTCACAAGGGTTGCGAAAGGAAGAACGCACCCTCCATCTTCCTCCCGCTAACCCCACACTCATAGCACCTCCTCCCGCCAGCCTTCTTGCATCCCCAGCACTTGGGAACGACAAAGGTCCGGTTCATGTCGAGCTCGATCTTGTCGCGCTTCGGAACGGGGATGGGCATCGGCACGACTGCTGGCGCGAGAGGGTCGACCAAGGCGAGAGGAGGAGGATCGACCAAAGAAGGCTGCGCAGCGGCAGCGGCTTCGTGCTCGGCCTTGAGAACGTCGGTGAACTCCTTCTGCAGCAGGGCTGGAAGGCAGCCAAAGTGGTAGGACAGGATGCTGTGACGAGCCAAGAAGTCAGTGAGGATCTTGTTGAGAAAGTAGTGGCGAAACGCACCAGATGCCGCACTCCATCCACGCGCCGAGCTTGAGGAGGCGCTCTCGTTCGCTGTCCGTGTCGTCCTCGAGGTCGTCGTCCGACTTGCGCGAGCGACGTCCGCGCTTCTTCTTCTTCTTCTTGCGCGCTTCGAACCTGGGCAGGAGCAAGCGGAGCGGGTCCTTATTGCACTTCGCACACGTCTGCAACCGAAGCCAAAGTCAGCATAGCGCCCCTACAAAGACACGAGCCAAGAAGAACTCGCCTGGCGATGCTGATCCTGCGGTCTGATCCCTCCAACCCACCCGCTCTCCTCTTCGTTCGCCGCTTCGCGCTCCCCCTTCGCCTCCTGCAACCTCTGGACCACCGCCGCGGTCCTAGCGATCATTCCCTCGCTCTCGACCTCGCTCTCGCTCGACTCGATCGCACTCCCCGTATCCACGAGCATGAGCTCGTCCTCGGAAGCGCTGCTTTCCTCCGCGTGGCTCCCTCTTCGCACTATGCGCGGCGGATGCGCGCTCGAAGCGGCAGAGCTGTCGTCCTCGTCGTCCTCGAGCTCGAGGTCGAACGCCTTGGTCGATCGGGGCCTCGCGCGGGAGGACTGGCGGGTAGGCTTCGTAGGTTCTCGTCGTCGTAGCTTCTTCGCTCCTGCGAAATCCTCGTCGTCCTCGTCGTCCCCATCCTCGTCGTCCTCGTCCGATCCATCCGCAAAGCTCTCCCCGTGCGTCCCGCTCGCCTCCTCCTCCTCCTCCTCATGCACACTCCCACTCGCACTAGTACTCGGGCCCGCCTTCTCCTCGATCACCATCTTCGCCTCCCTCGCCCTCCTCCGCACCTCATCAACGCTCGCGCTAAGACTCGTGCTCGCCTCCTTCCCCTTCCCCTTCCACGCCTTGGGTACAGGCGCGACGACCGCGTCCTCGTCGTCCGTCGTGTCGAGCGTGATGACTTCCATCTTGGGGGGAGGAGAGGTGGGCTGGGAGGAGGAGCTGAGGAAGGCGGCGAAGAGGTTAGGAGCGAGCTGCTGGAGCTCAGTGCGGGTGCGCTGGGAGTAAAGAACGTATTAGCTGTCCTCTCCTTGCTTTAACTCTGTCAAACAGAGCTGGTCCCCTCCACATGCCTCGCGTCCCCAGTCGCGTCGTCCCTCCTCCCTCCCTCCCTCCCCCCCCGCCCCAGCCCAACCCAGCCGAGCCCGCTCACCCGAACCCTCTTCCCCTCTTCTTCAAGCTGAACGAGGTACTGATCCTCCTCGACCCCGGCGCTCCGCTGGCAAACGAGGATCTTCCACACGCCTTCCTTCTCCTCCTCCTCCTTCGGGTCCTCCAGTATTGGGGAAGCGGGACGAGGGAGCGGTGCGCGAGGTTCGGGGAGAGAGCGGGAGAGGAGGCGGCCTTCGCGTTGGGTAGGGGTGAGGGGAGGGACCAGGACCTCGAAGTGCCTCGAGCGTGAGCGTGGCGGCAGGCTGGATAACATCGTGCTGCTGAGGAGAATGGATCTGAAGGAGGTTGCGAGGGTCGAGGACGTTTGGGAGTGAGGAGGAGAGGGGGTTTGGTGCTTTTCCTTGCAAGATCTGTGATTGCGTGCTGTGCTTTCGTTGGTGTGGTCTCGCCAGGAGATTGAAGGGAAGCGGGTGGGCGAAACAGGGCGAAACTGGCTTGGGGGTTTGAGATCGTTGAGGCGTTGGGGCGCTTCTCTCTCTCCAACCCTTCTG
>JANGFH010000029.1:0-16836 GCA_025758715.1 Glaciozyma martinii | reverse complement strand
TCGGAGAAGGGTTCGGATTGGAATCTCATGGTGCGTTCCTTCCTGCCTGGAGAGGGGAAGGTGAGCTGATGTTACTTGCTGTTGCAGGCATTCAAGGGTCACGTTCTCGAGCTCGCGCGCAACAAGGCGGCAGCGAGCTTCCTCCAGTGCATGATCCCGATAGCATCGACAGCCGCGTTGGAGATGTTTCTCGATGAGACGTTGGGGCAGCTTCCACAGCTGTCCAAGGACACGTTCGCTTCTTGTACGTTCCCTTCTCCCGGAGTCGTGCGCTCGCTGACGCCTTCCTGCCCCACGCAGGGTTATTCAGGCTCTCATGGAGGTGGTGACGTCTTCTCAAATGCGGCGGATGGCTAACCGCCTGAAGGGAAGCTTCCTCGAGCTCTCACGGGATCACTGCGGTACGTTCGTTACTCGGATGGTGCGTCCCTCCTCGCTTGACCTTGGTCTTTGGAACCAAGCTTATTCGTTTCTGCAGGTTCTGCGGTCTATGGACGTCGGCATCGAATTCAAGCTCGAGCTGCTCGGGGAGCTCCAACACCATGTCGTTTCGTGCGCTTGCGACGTTAACGGCAGTCGTCTTCTCGAGGTACGCTCCTTC
This sequence comes from Glaciozyma martinii, assembly GCA_025758715.1. NCBI lineage: Eukaryota > Fungi > Basidiomycota > Microbotryomycetes > Kriegeriales > Camptobasidiaceae > Glaciozyma > Glaciozyma martinii. Next base: position 16,235 of record JANGFH010000029.1, on the reverse strand, counting down.
CTCCGCCCTCGCCGCAATCCCTCTGAGACAGCGTCCCTGCAGATTCTTCTCGAGATGATCGGTCTCGAGCTGATCCTTCGTCGTCGTATCGCGTGGATCTTTTACGAGCTTCTGGGCGACGTCTTCCGCCTGATCGAGGACCGATTCGGAAACGTACGTTCTCTCTTTCTCCCTTTGTTGCGCGCAACTGATCCAAGGTGCAGTTCGTTGTTCAGCTTGTGGTCAGGAACGGATCGCTCGACGACAAGTCACGGATCATCTCGAACCTGTACGGCCAAGTCCTGCGACTCTCGCAGCTGAGCCCAGGCAGCTCCAAGGTCCTGCAAGAGTGCATCAAGAGGGCCGACATCGCAGAGCTGGACCAGCTCCTCGATGAGATCTTGCGACCGGCGTCTGGCGGATCGGCGATCAAGGCGATGCTGGGAGTCCAAACCCGCGAGCTTTGCGTTGGAGAGTGAGTCGGCTCTTGTGCATGGGGGAGAAGAGGTGCTGACGTTGTTTGGGCTGCAGCAATGCTTCGTGCTGTCGTCGGAGAACGGCGGTCGATCCTTTTCGCGGAGACGTCCAGGCAGGTCGCAATTCTTCAGAAACGGTCCGCTGCTTCGTACCCGAAGTGGATCTCCTACAGTGCGTTCCTCCGCTCTTTCTGTGCTCGGCGTCACTAACGATCTCTTGCTCCTCAGTCGAGAGGCTCCTCCAGTTGGAATCCGCACGCCCTCGTTGACTCTCCCTCGCCTCCTCCTTCGCTTTTCGCATACCCCTTCCCCCTTTTTGCCCCTTTTGACACGTAGCGCTTTTCTTAGCGCCCCTCGAACTGTATTACAAGATCTGAGTACTACTAGGTTCATATCTCGCCGCTCGTTTTTCTTGGGTGGAGGAGGGCTCGTGCCTCGCCCCCCCGCCTAATAAGAGAAAACGAGTGGATTGAACTAGAACCTCGACTTGCTACCTCTCGCCCCAGCAGCTCTTCACCTTCCGTTCGACTCAGCAGACCCTTCCAGGCTATCCAGATGGGGCCCCCAGGACCCTCCAACACTTCCTCTGCAGCTCGCCCCGCTCCTGGAGCTGTCGCTTTGCCTCCTCGCGTCAAGGCTGACGGGACCTCCAAGCCCGTGTGGTCGCTCAGCGCAGGCGCAAGCACTCCTGGTGGAAGCGACACTGTTCCTCTTGGTGAGTCACGGTGGCGTTGCTGGAAGCCTCTGGCGAGGATCGCTTTGCGGCCTTTGGAGCTGACCAAACTCCCAAACTCCACGTTCACAGCTGCGAAGTGCGATCAACACAATCGCGAGCGAACGATTTGCTGCAGGGAGCTCAAGGGGGACGACGAGCGCTCGTTGATTGACCCTGCCGTGGTCAAGGATGTCATCATGTACGCTCGTTTCGTGGCGTTCCAGATAGGTTGGGACTCAGCTGACTTTTGCGTCTTGCCTCCTCGCAGTGGATTGGCAGATGGTAAGCTGGCAAAGCGGGCGTTCCTTTGCGAGCGCAGGGCTGACTTGTGTTGCTCTTTGCAGGTCTCACCGTGCCTTTCGCCCTCACCGCCGGCCTCTCCTCCCTTGGCTCTTCTCGACTAGTGTATGTGGCGGGAGTGGCCGAGCTCGTCAGTGGAGCCATCTCGATGGGAGTTGGAGGGTACCTGTCTGCTCAGGCCGAGCGAGACCACTACCGCTACCTCCTCAAGACGACTCGGGTACGCATGGTCCTCCTCTCTCAACGAGATCCACGGACTGATCTCGTCCGTCTCCCCAGGAACGTGTGCTGCGCTCCTGCGCAGGTGAGATGGAACGCGAGGTCGCCGCCATCCTATCACCTCTCGGAATCGACGACTCTCTCTCCCGCCGCGTCGCCGGATCCCTCCTCAAAGTCGAAGCCACTCTCCCCATCCCCCCTCCTCACCCCTCCATCTTCCGCAAATGCCTGCGAGCCATCGCGCGGACGCCCAAGTTCTCCAGTTCCGGCGACGAGGAGCGGACGCGCTTGCTACCGCAGGCCGAGCAGGAGGAGGAGGACGACAAGGGCCTGACGGCGTTCTTGCTCAAGTTCGGTGAGGGGATCGAGGAGACCTCGGATATGCGACTCTTTATCAGTGCCTTCACTATCGGTGCATCTTGTGCGTCCCTTTCTCCTCTGAGCTAAGTCCAACGGCCCTTGCTAACCGCCTTGCACGCAGACTTTATCGGTGGACTCGTTCCCCTCCTCCCCTACTTCCTCATCGCCTCTGCCCGCGACGCCCTCTACGTCTCGATCGCCATCACGACCGTTATCCTCCTCATCTTTGGCGCCGTCAAGACGTACCTCACCGGTGCGGAGGTCGGCGTGCGCGGGTACGCCTACGGGTGCTTTTCGACCCTCTGCGTAGGTGGAGCTGCGGCAGCTGCGTCCTTTGGGTGAGTTTTCCTTCCGCTGATTGCGTACGGAGCGGTAGCTGATGAGTTCTGGCGCGCAGGATCGTCAAGGCTCTGGAAGGAGGAGGATTGTAGTTGGCGAGGTCTCCCCCCACGTTCTCTCCGAGATGGCTTAATCCCTCGTACTGTCTTGTCATACCCCCTGTAAAGGAATTAGTTACTAGCTTAGCTTTCGTGGCGCTCTTCGTGAGGGTGAATAGTGGAGCAGAAGCAGCCGCAACGCGCGTTCTATTGTCTCCCTCCGCACGCACTGTTTTCGCTCGCGAGGGTACAAGGTCAACAAAGGCCTTGCATGATCTAACCAAGGTCGTCGTCCACAAGAAAATCCACCTCACAGCTCCTCGTCATCCTCCATCGGCGCCGCCTTCTTCGCCTTGCCTCCAGCAGAGGGGAAGAACTCCTCGAACGACTGCGCCAGCCAGGTCGACATCAGCCTCTGTCCAGACCAGGAAGCGGGGAAAAAGGGGGACTCACGTAGGCCTCGTCGACGTCCATACTGCTCACGACGTGACGTCCTCGGGGCTTTGACGGCATCTCTGCGTCCTCGCCGTGCTCCTTCTCGACCTCGGTCACCTTGGCGTTGATCTTGGCCGCCTTCTTCTTGTCCTTCTTCGCGTTCTTCTTGATATCCTTGTTGAGCGAGACTGCGAAGAGGGGATCAGCGAAAGGTCCCAGCGTCAACGAGAGGGAGAAAAGAGGACGCACCAGGAGCTTCCTCGTCGTTGGGAGTGAAGAGCTTCGCCTTCTGCGCAGCCGAAGTCGACGCAACACCAGCGGTAGGTCCAAGAGGCTTCGCCGAGAACGACACCGACTTGTTCTTCTTGCTGCTAGGCTCGACCGAGACGATGTTGGTCGGCGCAGTCCGCTTCGCCTTTGCCGCCTTGACCTTGGGCGCAGGCTTCGCAACCGGCACAGGCTCGTCCTCGTCCATGCCATCGTCGTCCTCGAGCAAATCATCAACGTTGATCGCGCCGTCATCCTCCGCCTCCATCTCGACCATCTCCTCCTCGTCATCTCCCTCGCCCGTGATCCAACCAACGTTCGCATCCTCGCTCTCTCCCTCAACTCCCTCCATCCGCACGCCCTTGCCGACCATCGACGAGTCGGCGTCGCCAAAGGCGACAGCATCGGCCTCGCCGAAGAGGGCAGCGAGGTCGAAAGCGGGGGCAAAGGAGGTGAGGAGCGTAGCGCTGTTGACGTCGGTCGCCGAGACGTTCTCGAGGGTCGAAGTGGAGGCGATGGCGGCGAGAGCGGCGGCGCTGCCGGGGGCGGGGGCGGCGGGAGGAGTCGTGTAGTAAGGAATGCGACCGGCAACCCAATCGCGGAGGATGGAGCGGGCAGTGCCGTTGACGTCGGGGATTCCGCCCTGGAGGAAAAGAGGTGAGCGAGGTTCCGAGAGAGGAAAGCGCGGATAAACATACCTTCTTCAGGCGACCCTTGCCGCGAGCGACCTCGATCAGGAACTCGGTCACGTTGTCAAAGGCGGGGATGTTGTAGAGCATCATGAGGTGCTCCTTCTTGCATCGCTGCAGAATGAGCTCGACTGCGAGAGAGAGAAGAGACCAAAAAGTCAGCTTCGCTTCGCAGGGGTCTGCTCGAGCGCAAACTCACTCGGTGCCTTGGGATCCCGGACGTCCTCAGGCTTGACCATTCCCCTCAGCGAACCCTCAATCTCTCCCCGCGCCTCCACCACAACTCCAGGGCAATCGAGCACTCGAACTCCCTTCTCCAGCACGACCTCCTGCACCTCCTTTGTCCATCCGGGGGTAGGCGCGACCGAGCAAGCCTTGCTCCGCTTGAGCGTGTTGATCAAAGAACTCTTGCCGACGTTGGGGTGTCCGATGAGGCCGATCGTGAGGGACTGCTTGACCTTTTGCTCGCCTGCGGTGACGGGACCAGCGGAAAGACGGAAGCCCTTGATGAGCTCCATGAGGGGCTTGGTGGAGGATCCGGAGGCAGAGTTGGGGGTGTGGACGGAGGAGGCGGAGAGGTGGTTGCGCTGCTGCTGGGTGGAGGACTTGAAAGGGATGGTAGGGGCTTGGAGGCGGAGGTGGGCGAGCCATGCTTGCACGACGGGGGGAGGGACGAGATCTGTAGTGAGGGATTAGCTTCGTGCGTGCGGCGGGCAAGAGGACCTCGACGTACCAATCTTGTTGAGCACGAGAACGAGCTTCTTGCGTCCTCCATCCAAACTCTTGAGCTCCCGCTCGACAGCCCTGCACCTCGTTCCAACGGGGTCGCGCGCGTCCAGGACCTCGATGAGAACATCACTCGCCTCGAGCACCTTGCGGAGACTCTTGGCGTGGAGCTTCAAGCTAGGGTCGGCAACGAGGACCTCGTCCTCGTTCTCTCCGTTCTCGGCGAGTTCGTCCTCGAGGCGTTGGGAGTCGGCGGCGAGAGCGGCGGCAAGAGCGGCGGTGGAGGCGAGAGTGGCGGAACCGAACGTGCCAGCACGCTGGGCTTCACGGCGATCAATCTTCTCCTGCTCAGCCTGCGAGAGAAAGTCAGCAGAGGGTTCGGAGTTGGACGAAAGAGAAGGGACGTACGCGAGCCTTTTCTGCGGCCGCTTCTGCGAGAAGCTGATCCTTGAACGGGAAGCTGTTGGGAATTCCGATATCCTTGACCTTGTCTGGGCAGAGGAGCTTTAGTGAGCTGGCTTCGTGCGAAGGAGAGCAGAGGACGTACTCGACTTCCAGGTAACGTCCTTCTTAGCTGCCTTCTTCTGCTTGCGGTGCGATTCAGAGACCTTGCGCTTTACCTGCAAGCCCGTACAGGTCAGCTTCCCTCTACCAGCACCTCCTCAGCCCTCCCAGCCCACCTTCTCTCGCATGTGCGTCGACGTTCGGTTGGAGGTCTCTGCAGCGAGCAGCGCGACGTCAGCGGCGGTTCTTGGGGGTTCCCTGGCGTAGCGTGAGCTCACTTTTGCGGATCTTGACCATCTTGAGGGAATTCTGTGGGTGTTGGAGCGTACGAGAGCTGGGAATCGGGGCTGGAAAGTAGGCAAGGCCGCTTGCGCAAGCACGCGTGGGTCAGACTGCGACGACGCTTCTCACTCACTCTCTCCCTCTCTCCCTCGCCTTCACGCACCAAGCAGCAGCACAGCACAAACTACCAGAAGCAATCAAACTCCGCTCACCTCCTCCGGCCGCTCCCAGTAGACCATCCACTTCGACTCCCCCACCTCCCTCCCACTCCCCTCTCCTCTCCAAAACAATGGCCAAACGCGGCGGTAAAGGCGGTGGAGGCGGAGCAGGAGGTCCAGGGAACAAGCGTACTCGTGACGTGGACGACGACGACGCCTCTGGTCCCTCCAAGGCCAAGCTCCGAGGGCTCTCGTACACGGCTGCTCAACCCGCGTTCCTGCGCAATGCCATGGCCGCACTGCAGGGTCCCAAGCCTCCTGCGCCGGCGTTCGACAGCCATGGACGACCTGCGATCCCTCAGCGACCGAGCGACGACCCGAATGGAGATCGGGAGGAGGAGGAGCAGAGCGATGAGGACCAGTGGGATATGGGGAGGGGCGAGGAGGCTCCAGCTGTGGTGGTATTGAACGAGGGGAAGCATTTGGGGAGGGAAGAAGTGGATCGGCTGAGAGCTGAAGGTGCGTTCTCTCACTCCTCTCTTCACCTCGAACTCAGCTGATCCTGAGAACGCGTCGCAGCCAAAGCCGACTCTGCACTCGACCCTCTCGCCTCCTCCTCCCACCCCGCTCCTAAATCTAAACTCGCACCCTCACTCAACTTCTCCTCGTCCACTGCCGCCAACCCCACCCAGCGCAGGCTTGCGGAGGGCGAAGAGCTGCCGAGCGAGTCTTGGGAGGATGTCATCAAGCGGTCCAAGGTCGAGGCCGAGGTGAAGAAGCTGGCAAAGGAGGTCAAGGAGCGGGATGAGAAGCTGGAAAAGGAGAAGAAGGAGAAGGCGAAGAAGAAGGAGAAGAAGCTCCAGGCGAAGAAGAAGTCGATGCTGTCGTTCGGGGACGACGAGTAGGGAACGCGGGTGGTTTGTTGTTGGCTGTGCTTCTGGAAAATACACAATTAATGGGGAAGCTCTTCTGCGGGAGCTGCTCTACCATCTCTGCTCCCCTCAAACCTCTGCTTCGAAGCGCGATCCTTTCTCTGCGATCGTCTGCTCCGTGCCTACCACAAACTGCTCGCCTCGCCCTGCTAGCTCGCAACGCTGAGCTTTGAGTAGTTTTACTAGGCGCATCTCAGCACTCCACAGATCGAAGCCAGCTCTCGCTCTCTGCCTCTCACCGAGGTCCTGGCGCCGAAGTCCGTATGCACTGATTGTCCATGCCTGATTCTACACCCTCGGTTCCCAAAGTGTCCTTGTACTCCTCCGACTATCCCAGTCTCTAAAGCAGCAACATGATCCCCAACAAGCCCACCATCCCCACCCCCACCACGCTCGCTGCCGAACCGCTCGCCGCGCCGACCGCCCTCTCAAACACGGGCGAAGGGGACGTCTGCGTGGAAGGGGTCTGCATGATGAGGGGTGGTGTAGCGGTGAACGTGATTGACGTTGACGTCGGGAGGACTGTATGGGAATTGGAGAGAGGTCAGCGAGAGCGAGGTGGAGGGGAGCAGGAACGAACCTGTCGATGAAGTCGACGTGGTGTTTGCGGGCGAAGGTCCCAGGCCGACGTTGGTCGTTTCGACGTACCACTCGTCTCCGTACAAATCAAGAATGCACCTGCGGAGAGGAATTGGATTAATCACGTGAGGAGCGGAGCGAGCGAGGAGCGAAGAACGCACCTTGGAGTCCAACCTTGAGCAATGAGCTGAGGGAAGGTGCGAACGAAGCCTCCGACGGTGTGTTCCGAGAGTTCGTGGTGAAGAATCATCTGCGAGTACGATCAGCGTCTGTCGACGAGGAGGGAAGAAAAACTCAGCAGTCCGCGGTCTTGGGGACCGTTATACAAGTCCGTCAACATCGTGTCGAGCTCCAAATCCCCGACCGCATAGTCCCTCGTGTCCTCGTTCCAGATCACCGTCGTCAATCCAAAGACTTCGCTCGCAATGGCTCTCACGCGGTTGTCCGCGTCGCCATAAGGCGGTCGCCTGCGAAGCGCGTGCGCGTCAGCAGAGGGAACGCTCTCGCGAAGCGAACTGCTCACCAGAACGCAGGAATGATGCCAGACTCGTCGAAAATGATCTGAGACGTCCAGCCGAGCTCTCCAAGGACTTCGAGGTCGCTCAACGTAGTCATGTCTGCGCGAAGAAAGGAATGCGTGAGTTGGGGACCAGAGGAGCGGCGAGCGAAGGAGGACGCACAAGGGTGCGACCAGGTATGGACAGCGATGTGGTTCTCACCCTCGACTGCTTGGTGGAAGACCTCGCGGTTGTTGAGGATCGCAGAACCTGGTGCGAAGCGGGTTCAGCGACGTCTCGAGCTCCGGAATCCGAGACGCTCACCGATGAAGAAATGGGTAGCCTTCAACCCTTGAGCTCTGAGGAAGCGGTAGAATGCTGGGGAAGCCTGGGTGCCCCACACTGCGCCACCAAGTCAGCTCCCAGCTCCTCCGCGGAGGCAGAATCGCTACTCACAGTCCCGCTGGCGCGTCGTAGAGGTCCTCCTCGCCAAAGCAGCTCGGAGCAGTCCAAGAACACACCGCACTCATGTCCAATCCAGGAGGGTAGACTCCTCCTGCGCTCGCGACTGGGATCTCAGGAATCCGCCCTGCTTCTTTTGCCGCTTCGAGGGTTGCGATCCAGGCGGGAAGAGGAGGAGGTCCACGTTGATTTGCCTGGGGATAGGCATCTGGTGTGGGAGAAGGAGCTCAGCATGGCAGCTCTGTCGGGCTTGGTTCGGAGAGAGACTTAGGCGCACCAGGGGACTGACGTGCGAAGAGAGAACTGGCCGTGTTGCTGGAAGCGAGGGCGAGGGCGAGGGCGAGGAGGGAAAGAGCTCGGAGTGCCAGCATCTTGGCGCAAGATGGGGGTGGAGCGCGAGGTGGAGCCGGTGGAGCGGCGAGAAAGGACCCAGGAGCGACCAGCTGAGCTCGTTCGTCCCCGAGAAAGTCGGTGTTGGGACTGGCAAGGAGTCTTTGGGGGTGGAGCAGTGTAGGGGGCGGTTCTCAGCGATTGCGACGCAGCCCCCCGAGGTGCAGCGGACTCCGGCGAGATCTGAGCTTCGACTTTGCGATTAGGTTTCTAAATACTGTTGCTGCCCTCCAAATGTCCATAAGTATCAAGTGTCCGAGAGAGTGTCCGAGAGCACCTTCTAAAGCCCCAGTGCGATCCCCACAAGCCCAACAAGTCCTCCAACAAACACGTTCGCTCCGAGATTGCTTCCTCCACTCGTTCCAGTGGGCATCGGGGCAGCCGTGGTTATTGCTGCCGTAGTAGGGGAGGGAGTTGGCGTCCGCGTTACGGTGGTAGCAGTGACGGTAATGCCGATGGAGGTGGGGGTGACGAGCGACACCGTGACGGAGGCGGTCGTGCTTTCTGTAGTGGAGGTAGACGTTGAGCTCGACGATTCGGGCGCCAGAGAAGTTGAGGAGGTCGAACCCGAGGTGGTGGTGGTGGTTGCTGCGCTCCTCGTCGTCGTCGTGCTGCTGGAGCGTCCAGGACCGGCGCCAACTGCGGCGTTGCGAAGGTACCATTGGGCGTTCCAAAGGTCGGGAATGCACCTTGAGAGAGGGTTAGCTGGGCTCGACTGAGGAAAGAGGAGCACGCACTGAGCGATCCAGCCGTTGGAGGAGAGGAGTGGGAATGTTCGAATAAATCCGCCAATCGTGCGATGGTTGACCTCGTGTTCGAGGATGATCTGCGAGAAAAAGGCTCGATTAACGATGCACACGAAAGAGGAGAGCGAGAGAACTGACCAGTCCAGGACTCTTGGATCCAGTGTACCAGGAACGAAGCGAGGCGTCGAGGCCAGCGTCGGTGCCAGGACCAGCTCCCACGCAGCTAGTTCCTCCTTGAGCGCTCAAGCACCAGTCGAACGTGTCCTGGTTCCACGCAACGGTAGCGAGACCAAAGACTTCGCGAGCAATGGCCCTCACGCGGTTGTCTGCATCGCCGTAAGGAGGTCGCCTGCGAAGCGCGTGGGCGTCAGCAGAGGAACGCTCTCGCGAAGCGAACTGCTCACCAGAAAGCAGGAACCAAGCCAGAGTTGTCGTAGATGATCTGAGAGGTCCAGCCGAGCTCCCCAAGGATCTCCATGTCGGTGAGGGTCGTCATATCTATTGCGAGAAGCGGGGGTCAGCTCGTCCCTGCGGAAACTCCGCAAACGCAAAACGCACAAGGATGGGACCAAGTGTGCACAGCGATATGCTGATCGTCTTCCACGGCGGCGTTGAAGACGCCGAGGTTGCTGAGGATGGTGGAGCCTGGAGAAAGGGAACGTCAGGAATCGTCGGCTGAGTCCCTGAGAAGCGAACTCACCGATCATAAAGTGGGTCGACTTCTGGCGTTGGGCCTTGAGAAAAGCGTAGAGTTCGAGAGAGGCGGGAGTGGGACCGTCGTCGAAGCTGATACCGATGCTGCGAAGAGAGGAGGGTGGCACAAATTAGCGCATTCCTCGACGTGACGGCCACAAAGCTCGACGTACTGGCCAGCGGGTGCGTTTACGACACCATCCCTCCCAAAGCAATGCGAGGCGGTCCAGGAGCAAACCGCCTGCATGTCGGTGCCGGCGGGATAGACTGGGTTTCCGCCTGTCGAAGCAGAGATGGGGAGTGCTGGGATCCGTCCGGCGGCGACTGCAGCGTTGTAGGTAGCGATCCAGGCTGGTAAAGGCGCAGGTCCACGCTGGTTAGCTGGAGGGTATGAATCTGCGAGACCAGGGGGGGAATCCGTTAGCTCCGACCTCGTCCATCGATGTTGAGAGAAGCTGAGCGACGCACGTTGACCTTGTCGTGCAAAGAGAGGACTCCCTGCTGCCGTGCAGGCCAGCATAAAAGGTGCCAGCACAAGAAGAGACTGGAAAGGAAGCATGTCGGAAGAGAAACAGCGAGGTTGGCGCGTTGGTGGGAGGAGGACGCGTTTAAGACCGAGGAGCTGGTGGCGGGCGAAGGCGAGGGAGGAACGAGGAGAGGGATGCACGGCGTTGTGGGGTATAAGACTGAACGACCGCAAGACAGCAAAACCAACCCAACAAGAGGAGGCGGGCACGAAAAGAAGGAGCAAGCTCAGGCTTCTCGAAGAGAGGGGCCGGAGCTTCCGGAACGCTGGGCGTTCGCCCAATTGAGCCGGCGCCCAAGTTGGTTCACGCCTGGCGCCGCGTCAGGAACAGCTCCTTCTGCCTGGAAACGCTTTGGTACCGTCCATTCCTCGCGGTAGCGCTGTTCCAGTCCGAAACAGCGCGTTCCAGCGACCCGACCGAGGTTCCGTTGTTTTTCGTTCTTTTCCTGACTCTTTTCGCAAGGACATGTGAAGTCAATGATACATCGAATGAACTATCTGTTTCTCCTGAGGAGGAAGGGGAGGAGTGACTGAATCTTGTGTCGTGTCGAAAGGAACGAGATTGGGCCGCGGAACTTGGACTCTTCCCCCAACCTTCTCCTCACGCTTCGCCCGCACTCCCCCCGCCAAAGAAGCGGCTGTGAAAGAGACTGCTCCTCACGACACTCAAGATGCTCCTACGAGGCTTCCGCGCCGCTTCTCTGGCGCGCCAGCTCACCAGCAGCAGCCGCCCCTTCGCCTCGTCGTCTTTCTCGCATCAACAACTAGCCGCGCCCGCCGAATCCTCCGCCGTAACGCGCATTGAGCGCCTCATGGCTTTGGGAGGCAAGCCTCTTCCTCCGCCGGCCAACGAGCTCTCGCTGATCCCGTAGCTCTCGCGCAGACAAGCTGTCCAAGACGCAGACGGGCAACACGGGCAACACGGCTCCGTCCCGCCTTCGAGGCAAAGGCGTCTACTCCTCCCGCTCCAGTGTCGCCGCGCCCTCGCCGGAGAAACCCTTGCCGCAGACGAGGAGGATGCAGGACTCGTACGGTGCGCGCAGGGCTTTCTGCTCCTGGAGAGGCTGAGCTGACAGACGCGCGCAGTGGAGATGGACCTGCTGTTCTCGAAGGACGAGGCGCTGCGTGAGATGTACGTTGGAGGTCTCTCGCAGGTACGAATGGGTCGTTTGATGGAAGGTACGCGTTGGGGCTACGTGGGTCGTCGAGGGGAGCTAATCCGGCGCTCTCGTAGACTTCGACTCTCTGGCCGGCGCATCCGCGTACCGTCACGTCCTGCCCGACGGGGCAACACCGTCGGACGCAGCTTCGCATGGTCTCTACTTGGTGACCGCCGCGGTGGATAGAATGGATATGCTCCGCCCTCTGGCGGACGCATCAGGGAAAGTTCCCGACCTCCGACTCTCGGGTCACGTCTCTTACGCCACCGAGTCCTCGCTCGAAGTCTTTATCCGCCTCAGCACGATCCCTCCTCATGGTTCGACTGAGGAGCCTTCTACGATCTTGCTCGGACGCTTTGCGATGGCGTGCAGGAGCTCGAGTGGCGGGAAGCACAAGATTGCGAAGCTCGAGGTGGTGGGAGAGGAGGAGGAGGCGCTGTGGAAGATGGGCAAGGAGATGAGGGAGGGCAAGGTCCAGCGGAGCCACAAGAGCCTGGAGAAGACGCCACCAACCGAGGCTGAGTCCAAGCTCCTCCATGATCTCTTCGTCGGGAGGTCCGCCATCTTCAGTGAGTTTCGCCAGCGGTGGGGAGGGAGGAAGCAGCTGATCCACGCTTTTTCTTTGACCAGCTCGCAATGCACCAACGCCCTCGGACGTCGTCTGGATGGTGAGGCTTCGCGAAACGACAAATACCGAAAGAAAGACTTATCCCTTCGCAGACGGACACCAACGTCGACAGCGCTCTATTGATGCACCCGCAAGAACGAAACGTGCACGGTAAAGTCTTCGGGGGGTTCCTAATGCGCCTTGGAAGAACAGTTCCTTGCTGGTCAACGAAGCCTCGCTCACGACTCGTACGACACAGGCCTTCGAAGCTGCCTACGCGACCGCTTGCCTCTTCTCTCGTTCTCCCGTCACTTTCCTTGCTCTCGAGTACGACCCAATCTCTCCAGCGTGCGCAGTTCCATGCTGATGGACGTTCTCGGCAGTGAACTTCGCTTCGCCCTGCCGGTCGAGATCGGTAGCCTCCTCCTCCTCGACTCTCGCGTCACCTTTTCGCCCATTCAAGGCGAACATCGCTCCTTCCACGTCTCTGTCGAGGCGGGAACCGTCGACTTGTACACAGGGGAGAAGGTGCGCGTCGTCGATTTCTCCTCGAACGCACGTGCTGACCTTCTTTTTTCGAACGCCAGAGAGTCACCAACACCTTCTTTTACACGTTTAGCTCCGAGGTTCCTCTCAACCGCTACGTCCTTCCCCGCTCGTGTAAGCTCGCGTCACCCACTCCTCGTCGTTCGTGTCGAGCTAATTCCTTCGCTCGTCGCAGACAAACAAGCGATGCAGTGGCTGGATGGACAGCGGAGACGAGAGTTGGGCATCTCTATTCGTGCGGCATATTACTCGTTGAGCGCTTGACTGCATTGCAAGCCCAACACCAAGGATTACCAGAGCCTGGAGTCGGCGCGTCCCTTCGTTTTTTCACGTGCTCGAATCGACAGCAAACTCTCTCCCTCGATCCTCTTCCTGTTCCCAGCTTCTCCCACTACGCGTACTAGCTGTAGAAGCCTCGACCTACAGCGACTTGGATCGCCCTCGCCGCTTTAAAGGAGCTTCGACCCCGAGCCTGAAAGTGGTGGACGCGCAAACAATCCCTCTCCTTCCTTCGCCCACCTCACACCGTTCACGACGACGGGCCAATGCAGCCCAGGCCTCGCCCTCCAGCACCTCGACTCCGCCAGGTTGACGTCAAGCAGCCCCTCCTTGGCAGCCTCGGCGCCAGCACCATTCCCACCCCGAGTCAGTCCCTCCAACACAAGCTGTCTTCCAGCAGCCTCTGCACCTCCCAGCCGCCCGACTCGCCTCCAATGACCTTCGACCAGCTCGACGGCGCAGGAAGCGGGAGCGACGACGACGCGCGCGTCCTCTTCCCTCGCGGGCGGGAGCGCTCGCCTTCGAGCGGACGGTCCTCGAAGGGCCACCAGGAGCACCCCGCCATGCTCAACGCCTCCTCGATCCCGCACAACAAGCCCATCCCTTTCCCCACTTCGGCCACGCCGTCCGCCATGAGTTTGAGCGCCCGAGCGAGGACCCTGTCCCAACGCTCGAGGTCCCTCGTGCAAGACTTTGCTGGGCTCACCGGAGCGACGCCAGTGGCGGGGATGGCGGCGCCGCCGTTGAGTAGGGACTGGTTGGGGAAGAAGAGTCGCGAGGAGCTCGAGGAACTGTTGACGGAGGCGGACAGGGTGATCCGAGAGAGGCAGACAGGTGCGTCTTTTTCGGTGTTGTTGGGGAGGAGGGAGGCAAGCTAACGCGTTCCTGGGGTGCTCTACAGATCTCGAGCTCGTCGCCGACATTGGAAAGTCCCTCCTCGAGGAGAACAACGCCCTCAGGTCTCGCCAGGACTCGCTCGTGAACCACTCCATCAGCCCGACCAAGGCCTTCCGCCCTTCGTCCTCACGCCCCTCGGATCCTCGCCCCGCTGGGAGCCCTCGACCCTGGCGCAACTCGCTCAACTTTCCTCCTCCGGCCCTCTCCCCTCGCTCGAAAGGCCTCGACGCGTCCGAGGAAGGCACCTGGCACGACAACACCCCCTCGAGTCCTACGACCCCTCTCCGATTCACCCATCGCCACCGCATGTCCTCCTCCGCCTCCATCTCCTCCCTCTTCGCCCCTTCTCCCCGCAACGTCTCCTCTCCCGCGCCGCAGGAGGTCCAAGCCCTCAGCCAGGCGAACTACGCCCTCCTCCTCCAGCTCACCGAGCTCGAAGCCGATTCGGAGAAGACGCAGCGAGACGGGAATCGCAAGTTGAGGAAGCTCGAGCGGGAACTTTTGGCGCTGAGGCAGGAGCTCTCGCGCGCCGAGGAGAGGAATGACGCGCTCGAGGATGTCAAGGAGGTTGGGAGCGGGAACGAGGGGAGAGGTCAGACGTATCGTGACTGGAGCAAGGAGGAAGGAGGAAGGATCAGGGATGACGAGGACGAATCGACGCCGACGTTCGTGCGTACGAAGCCGACGAGCCCGCAGGACAACGCGCCAGCCCTCGAGCTCCCCGCACTCCACTTCGCTCCCGCCACTCCTCCGACCCACACGACTCCCACTCCCGTCAACGCCTCTCGTCGTACTCCCGGCGACGGCCGTCCTCGCACCCCGCTCTCCCTCGTCGACTCGCCCGTTCTGCCGCAGACGCCCGACCAGACGCAGGATGAGCTCGTCGGGCTGCTCATGTCCAAGATCGACGAGCTGAGGGAGGCGAACGAGATCATTACCGAGGAGAGGATCGACATGGTCGAACGGCTCGAGCAGGCGCAGAAGGACGTCGACGATTTTAGGAGGAAGTGCGACGAGCTGGAGGATGACTTGGTGCAGACGATTGGATGGAGTGCGTCCTTTCCTTTCGTCGCTCTTCCGAACCTCGACGCTAACTGTTATTGCGCCGCAGAGGAGCGACAAGGAGAGATTGGCTGGCGCGACGAGGACGCCTTCTCGGACACCTCGCCTGTCCGCCTCAAGGGCAACCGCCGCCTGATCGAGCAGCGCAAGCGAACCAACATCGACACCGACTTTCCCTTCTCCAATTCCGACACCTCCCTCTCCTCGACCGCGAGCGACCCCTACCCCAACCGCGAGCGCGAGGACAGCCTCGAATCCTCTCGCTTCTTCAGCGACAAGCTCAAGCGGAGCCTCGAGAGCGAGCTCGGGAGCGAATGGCACCACGAGAGCTCGGACGACGACAACGAGCACGAGGAAGGCTCCTCGGCGACTGGATCGACCTCGACGCCCGCCAAGACGCTCCACGCCGCCTACGTCTCGGAACTCGACCTCGACACGTCGTCCGAAATCTTCCCCCACGGCTCCCTGCGGTACTCGGGTCCCCCCGACTCGGAGACGTACGAGCACCTCACTCGCGTCGTCGCCAACCTCCCCGCCGTCTGGGAGGACGAGAAGAAGTTTGGACGATCGCCTCCTCCCGCGACGGGCCTCCTTCGCTCGTTGCCCTGGGCGCAAGAGTCGGAAGACTTTTGGGACGAATCGCAGTACCCCGAACTCGAGGAGACGGACTTCGACAGACTCGAGAGCGCCGAGGCGGTCGAGCAGAGGCGGTCGAGGAGGGCGAGTGGATCGAGGAGCAGGAGCTTCTCCGGGACGAGGATCGGGTCGAGGATGCTTCGCAGCAGGAAGCGCGGTGGCCATTCGCAGGCTGGAGGAGCCGCTGCGATCGTCTCGGACGACGAGGGTTTGCCCCTCTCGAGGCGCGAGCAGGCGCTCCTCCGCTTGGGGATCTACAGCTCTGGCGAGGAGAGTGGGGAGGAGAGGGACGAGGACGTCGAGAGCGTCATGTCGGATTTCGAGCACCTCGAGCGCGATGGGAAGAGGTCGGCCGACTACTGGCCTGTCGCTCTTCGTGCGCGGTACGCACCGAGGATGATCGCGACGAGGGCGGCGGATTCGGCGGTCCAGCATGCGCTGTTGATGATCACCTACATTCGGTTCTTCCTCGTTCTCGCTGTCGCGTTGGCGTTTGCTCTTTGGCAGTGAGTTGCTTTCGTTCGTTCTGGCGAGGGTTTGGCTCGGTCGCTGATGGGGATTTCTCGCAGGGGACCGAAGAAGACGATGGGGATGAGGGAGGGGAGGCGCAGGTTGCGCTGAGTCGTCGATTGGTCTTGAATTTGTGCCTTCTCTCTCTCTCCATCAGTACCCCCTCTCTTGTCATACGCTACACCTCTCTCGCGCCTTTAGCTCCGCACCTTCCCCCCCCCCCCCC
>JANGFH010000028.1:0-31186 GCA_025758715.1 Glaciozyma martinii | reverse complement strand
TCCCCAACCTTAAACTAGATACCCCACAACCTCTCCACGAGCACGAGAACCCCCCCGCAATTAGCAAGAGCGCTTTCAAAACAACAACGATTCATTCCGAACAACAACCCCTTTTCTGCTCACTACAACCCCGCTCGCTGTCGAGAAATCTCCATCGCATGCTCCACCTACCCGAGTTCGTTAGCCCTGCTCGCCACCGCACGCCGAGGGGGACGCACGAGGACTCCATCGACGAAATCGTTGAGGAGGATAACGTTCCCTCGTTCTTGGAAACTCTTGCTCGCGAGCCAGGGATAGGTCGCTCGATCCATCCGCGGTTTCATGAACGTCAGAAGGGAGGACGAATCCGAGTACCTGTGCCCTTCATCAGCGCGCATCGGGGAGTGGAGGGGGAGCGTACGTCAGGGAAGCGAGGAGGTCGTCCTTGATATTGGCTGTTGGAGTCGCTTGGAGTTGGTAGATACTGCCTCGTGCTGGAGTTCCTGGGATCGAGAGAGAGGGGTGGGAGGACTCGTCGTGCGTTCGTTCGAGAGCTGCGATGATTGAGGCGGGGTCGTCGGTGTTATAGGCGGTGTGATCTGCGGGAAGAGATGAGTGAGTGCGGAATCTCGAGGGGAGGGAGGGAGGACGGACCGTAGCTGTCGGAGCGGAGCCAGGAATCGGGGTGATGAATCCTGTCGACGATGATGAGTCGTTTCTTCGAATGGAGCAGCTCGCCAATCGGGCTGTCAAGGTCCTCCGCCGAGCCAACGACGATAGTTCGACCAGCGTCGCTCGTTGTTTTCCTTGCTGCCTCGAGGCAGTTCGCGAGATCCTCCTCGGAAGGAACCATGGAGAGGACGACGACTTCCCCGTCTCGCAGCTTGTCGTTGCGAACGACAAAGCCGTCCGATTTGAGTTCGACAAAGACGATTTCGGAAGGGTGGGTCGCGAGGAAGTCGAGGACGTTGGTGAGGAATTCGATGTACTTGCATCCTGCGTAGAGCAAGCGAAGCTGTCAGCGAGGAGCGCCAGGAGAGCAGAGGACGGACCCGGAACCATCGCATGCTGTTGCAGAGGGTCAGCGAGGCTCCAGCGCAAGAAGGATGGAAAGCTCACCTGGTGGTGGATCTCGCCTCGACGAGCATGGATCACGTCGTGGAAGCAGAATCCGGGCCTAAAGTCAAAGAAGCGAACGCCCTGGATTGGAAACGAGGTCAGCGGAGTCGCAACGTAAAGAGAGGAGAACGCACGATCTGGAGCTGGTTAGGAAACGGATCCTTCTGCGTCAAGGCGATGTTGTTGATCACTGTCCAGTACCCCATCAGCGACGTTCCCAAACCCTTCGCAAACGCAAGGCTCACCTCGCTCAGGCTTCAACCGAACCTGCTCCATCACCTTGACGAGCCAATGGACGACGGGGGTAGCGAGTGTCGTCTGCGCATGGTTCGCGAGAGCGTTCCCAAGCTGACCTTGCTGAATCAAGAGCAGGAGACCGGCGTCGAGCGGGCCAAACATCCCTGAATCGTGAGAGGCGGCAAGAGCGAGTCGACTGAAAGGGACGTCGAGCCAGCTGCAAAGGAGGTCAGTGTTGCGTCAAGGAAGGGAGGGAGAGCGTACGCGGGGTTTGAGGCGACGAGATCACCGAGCCAGCTTTGGCGATCTGGAGTTGCGTAGATGTAGATCTGCGAGGCCGAGGGTTAGGCTCCGCATCGAGCGCTGGGCTGCGAGGGACGCGGCTGACCTGGTCGTGACGTCCTTGGCCCGCGTCGTGGAAGCCGTAGTTCAAAGTCGCGCCTTCGATAAACATGGCAGTGGTTTCGGCCGTGCTGTCGAATCCGTTCCCTCGCCTGCGAAGCGACAGCGTGAGCGGAATGCGAAGCGAGAGCTGCGAAAGACGCACGCGATCCCAGTGATTGGATGCACCTGCTCTCACGCAAGATCAGCGAGGTTCAGAGGCAGAAGGAGGGAAAGAAGCGCACCCTGACGTGCCCATGGAACCAAGGCAACCCATCTCGCTCGACGAACGCGACAATGTACCTCGTCATGATCCCCTCGAGCTTATGCCTACTGCTCCTCATCTCGCTCAACCTCCATCCCGTCTCCGGCGCCACATACTCATGATACCTCGCCTCGCTTCCAATGACCAACGACGCCCTCCCAAGCTCGTAAGAGACGTACGTGCTCGTCTCCACCCCCTTTCCAGGGAACTCCCTCATCCCCCTCTTGACTCGATCATCGACGACATTCCCCACCTCCCTAACCCGCTCATCCAACACCAGTCGCACCGTCCGTCCCTCCAGCAGCACCTCCCCCACCTCCCCACTCGGCATCGGTTCCCCCCTACTCGAATCCAAATCCACTCTCCCCATCTCAGCTCTCACCACCCCCCTCCTATCCAGCTTGAGGAAAGCCTGCAAGTGGATCTTGCGCCTATCAGCCCTGACGAGATCAAAGTAGACCCAACCCCAGCGTTCGCGCGGATCGAATCGACGAGGACCCCGCATGGAACCGAGGGGGAAGATGGGGTCGGTAGAGATGGTGGAGCTGGGAGGGAGGGAGGAGTGGAAGTTGGTGCCGCGGTGGGTGGAGAGGGTGTATTCGCTGAGGGAGGTGGAGCGGACGGGCCAGGTGGCGACCTGAGAGTTGCGTCAATCGGATGGTGTTCACCGGGCGGATGGAGAGGACGTACTTGGATTGGGAGGCCGGACGAGTTCTCGATTATGAAGCAGTATGTCCTGGGATCGTCGCCTTCGTCTGCGCCGTCGTCAGAATCGGGATGCTCGACGAGTTGCCACTATGAGAGGAGAGGGGGTCAGCTGTTGGGAGTGGTGGCGAGCGGGGAGGGCGCACGGGTTCTTCGCCCTCTGCCAGGTGCTGAGAAGCTAGCAGGTCGCTCAGCGGCGGTGGCGACGACGACATGGCGGGGTGGGAGGGGAGAGAAGAGGAACAAGGGAGAGATCGTACTTCGACTCAACTGCTCACAGGGGCCCCACTGCTTCCTCCTCTCCTCCTCTCCTCTGGAGCGAGGAACGCAGCGAGGCAAGCTCACCCAAGACCCTCCCCAGCCAACTCCAAAGAACGAGAGCTTGCAATCCAATAAAAGTCCGTACTGCTGCTGCAAAATACACCCTCTCCCCCTCCCCTCCCACTACGCAAACGCCCCAGGCAACGGCGGCGTCACCCCCCTCCTCTCCCCTCCAAGCGGTCCCATCCCCTCCGCCCCCGGCGAGTGACTCCTAAACTGTTTCGCTGCGGGTCCTTGGACCGAGAGGGCCGGTTGGGAAGGGTAGGAATTGAGGGAGGAGTTGGAGGCGCCTGAGGCTTGGTAGTAGGGCGAGTAGGAGCGGGGAGGTGGGGGGTAGATGTTCTGGGGAGGGGGGTGAGGGGCGGAGGAAGGGCCTAGGTAGGGATCGTCTGTCGCGCGATTGATCGTTAGCTCCCCTCGTTCGGTCGCAGAGAAAGGAATGAGAGAACGCACAATACGAACTCCCGCCGTGTCCACTCCCGTACCCACTCTGCTCGTACCCCTGATCATGATGATCATAATACTCGCTCCCCTGCGTCCCCATCTCCCCATCCCCCCACTGACTCTCCTCCCTCTCCCCCCTCTCATTCATCTCGATCCCCGCGCCTCCAGTTCTCCGCGTACCCATGGGGTTGAGCGTAGATGTCGCCGCCGAGACGTTCTGCCCGTCGGGCTGGAGTTCGGGCCACTTGATCTCGTCGTGCCCGTCTTCGATCTCGGAGAACCGACGTTGGGTACAGCGCCAGATGACAAAGAGGATCGCACCGAGGACGATGATACCCTGCCAGAGACGTCAGTTATGGGAGAACGGAGCGAGGGGGGAGGGAACGCACGCCGACGACACCCTGCGCATGCAGAATCGTGAGTACTTTGTCGCGCAGGAGACTGGGAAGAGTTCCACGCACACCAACGATGCCCCAGGTCTTGCCCGTGTTCGAGCTGCTGTTGCTGGTGTCTCCAGTCTGCTCCGCAGTGACTCCAGTCGATGTCTGGGTCGTTCCATCTGCGTTCGTGATGATCTGTTCGACAAGCGATGAGTCCCAAGGTTGAAAGCGGGAGAAGAAGCGCAAGCTAACCTCGGTGACGAGAATGAGCGTAGATCCCGAAGCTGCGATGGAGAAGGTGCACGTGAGCAAGAGGTAGGTGCAGCCTGGAATGGAGGAACCGGACACGAACGTGCTGTGGTCGTGGCGCTTGTCGTAGCGGTCGTGCGAGTATTTGAAGTCGTGGTCGTAGGAGCGCTTGTCGTAGTTGCTGTGGTTGCTGTAGTTGTAGCTGCTGCTGAGAAGAAAAGTAGGGAAGGAAGCGAAATCGTCAGCGAGCAGGTCCTCCTCCACCCAAAGTTGGCTCGTCCTCGTCCGAATCCTACTCATTCCTCCAATCGAAAGCTTCTACGCGGCAGCAGCGCGTCGTCAAGGGAGGCGCAGCCCCAACGAGGTCGGGCCATCGACCCACGATCAGCACGTTCGCGACAAGCTCCCGATCTCCAGCCCGCCAACGCGACGCCTCAGACCCAGTACCACGAGAGCTCCTCTCCTGCCAGTCCGCACACCAAGGAGAGCTCAGGAGGCCGACACGCAAAGGGTCCTGGGAGCACCGCGTGCGCAACTCCCCAACGCGGAGTCTCCGTCGCGCCTTGCGCCACCCAGCCAGCGCCCTGAGCAGCTCCCAGCGCCTTCGTAGCCCTGCTCCTACCCCATCCGTCTCCCAACCACTCCTCACGCCCCCCTCTTCCCCGCAAGAACCCACTGCGCGGCCCTCGACTCACTCGTCGTCCCCGTCGTCGTACTCTGCTCCGTCGTCGTAGTCCCCGTCGTAGTCCCCGTCGTAGCAGTCGTAGTCCCCGTCGTCGTCTCCGTCCCTAGGATCCCATCCAGAATCCCACTCAGGAGTTGCCGGCGCTCGTGCTCTTGGACCTGCTGTCGGGGGATTCGGGAGAGGGGGGTGGCGGTCGGGGAGGGAGAGGCGAGGGCGAGGAGGGAGGGGGAGAAGAGGAGGAGGGTGAGGAGGAGGGCGCGTAGGCTAACTCGAGAGGGCGGAGAAGGCGCCATTCGACGACGACAAAAGGAGAGGGAGGAACGAGTGTCGAGAGGTGGGCTGGAGGAGGGTTGGAGTGTGCCGCTGTTCGTGTAGTGCAGCCTTGTTGTTTAAACTCTGTTTGGGTTGAAGTAACTGTAAGAACAGAGGGGGGAAGGACGACCAGAAAGGAGGAGGCGTGCCTGGATCGCTCCTCCCTTCCTCTTCGTCCGGAGGGCTGGGGGTAGCTGGTTCCTTCAATGTAGCCGCACGCTGAGCCAGACTATCACCAAGCTGGCTTCCCATCTTCTCCAGGCCAGAAGCACGTTGTCGACGGGCCCAAGTCGCGTCGCCTCAGGCGCCAGGCACCGCCCGACATGCTGGCGTGTTGAACGAACTGGCGTCGATCTTCTCGTAGGCGAAGGAGGATCCACTCGCTCTCCCGACGCTGCAATCCCAGGTTCTCGATTGCGCCTCACCGCTACACGACGACACTACGACACTCTATCTCAACGCCGTTCGACGGGCGTCGGTCTTCCTACGCCAACGACGGCGAAGGCCGGATCATGGGGTGGACCTGCGAAGCCACCATCAGGTCCTAATACCGCAGAAAGAGGAGAGCGGAAGACGCACCTCAAACGACCCATCCTTCGCAACGATGGCAGCACCATTCCTCCTGAATCCATGCTTGACATACACCGGCTCTCCCTCTGCGTCCAACGTCAGCGAGGTCCCACGAGAGCGAGAAGAAAGTAACGCACCAGGCGTCGCATCGAGATGAGCCTCCGCACCAACCTCATCCACAATCTCGAGTCCATGCACGAGCAACGCCTTCGCCACCCCAGTCTTCTGCGCCTCCGGCGCCGTCGCCAGATTCTGCAAATCTGCGCCTCCCATCAGCTCCCTCCCCTCACCCGGACCCAAAAAAGGAACTCACGATATCCCTTTCCCCCCGCCTCCTTCTCGTGCCTCATCAATTGCGCATAAAACTCGGTCGCGAGCTCCAAGTTGGTCCCCTCGGCAAACCCCGTCCCCTCCCCCTCCTCCGCCTGCACCTGCACCACCTCTTCCCCACCCGGTAAATCCCAATGCGAGAACCCAACGATCTTCCCCGCCCTAACAGCCTTCCAAACGCTCCACTCCCCCCCGCCAACCCACTTCAAATACCGTTTTGCCCAGAGGCTTTCGAGGTCGGAGGGACGGACGTTGGAGTAGAGAGTGCGGTAGAAGGTCCCGCTTGAGAAGGCCGAGACGTGGATTCGGGCGAGGGTGGGGACGTCGGAGAGGGTGGCGGGGGAGATGGAGAGGGCTGGTCGACGGATCATGGGGAGGACCTGCGAGTGGCGAGTGGGCGGGGTTAGTAGGTGGTGGAAGAGGAGGAGCAGGACGAACGGAGAAGGAGTTGTCGGAGGGACCGAGAGGAGAACCCCAGGGCTCGAAGTCACGCTTGAGGTAGACGGGGAGACCGTCTGCGAGGGGGTTAGATCCGTTTCGAGGAAGGCGGGAAGCGATCAAACCTTTCGTAGCGTCGAGGTGAACGTTGACACCGTCCTTCTCTGCGCTGTCGATGCCCCACTGGAGAAGACCGAGACCCGCACCAGTGCGCTGGAACGCAGGGTCAGTCGCAAGGATATGAAGATCTGCGCACGGCGTCAGCGACAAGCACGAGCACGACGAGAGAGAACGCACGATAATGAGGACCTTCAATCGCCTTCGCATGCTCATCAATGCTCGCAAAAAAGCTCGCAGCGCGCTCCTCGTCCGAACCAGCAGCAAAGCTCCTCGGTCCAGCTTTCTCCTCCACCTCTCCCTCCCCCGCTCCCGGAAGATCATAGTACGCATACCCCAATATCCGCCCCCCTCTAACAGCCTTGAGCACCGCACGCTTCTCCTTCCCAATCAACGCCGCGAGCCTCTTCCCCATTCGCGCGTCCAGCTCGTCCGCGTCGGCGTTCGCGAAGAGGTGTTGGTAAACTTCTCCGGGACCAAAGGCTTGGCGATGGAGACGGGCGAGGTGAGGGACGTCGGAGAGGGTTGCGGGGAGGACGACGGGGGGGGGGGGGAGGCGGACGAGGGGGTGGAGCTGGAGGCTGGGTCAGTGGGGTCCGAAGAGGGAGAGGAGAGAGCGTACGACGAGGGAGGAATCGAATGCGCTGACGATTGGTGGGCGGGAGGGGGTAAAGGACGCAGAGGTGTAGAGGGGGAGAGCGATTGGCGAGGCCTCGAGGTAGGTTGGTACGCCCTGCGAGTCGGCTTGCGCGAGGCCCCAGTCGAGAAGAGCTCTTCCTGCGCCGGAACCCTCGTGACTAGGGTCTACGACGAGGATGCTGAGATCTGTTCAACGCCTTGGAAGTTAGCTGAGCTCCCCCCGTCGTCATCCAGACTCACGATAGTGAGGAATCGTGGCAGCATCGGTCGCCTTGCCAAACAAGTCCTCTGCCAGCTGAATGTCGGTGCCTACAGGCCACCGCAAGCGCTTCCGTTCCGCCTCCTCCTCCTTGGACAGCACCTTCTCCGGCCCAGTTGGGGTCGGGACCTCCCAGATCGCGAGCCCCAGCACTTGCCCATCCCGCTCCGCCTTGACGACTCGCTTAGATCCTCGATCCTCTCCCGTGTCGGCTTGCAGGTGCGCTACACCGCTGGCGATAAAGTCGTCCCGGGCCACCTCTCCGAAGATCCTACGGTGGATCCGGCCTGGAGAGAAAGCGGCGAGCTGGATAGAGGCGAGCGCTTCGAGGTCGTCGGTTGGCTGGACTACCGAGCAGGTTATCGAGGACTTGGCCATCGTTTTGAAGCGTCGAAAAGGAGGGAGAGTCAACGTTCAAAAGAGCTGCGAGACTCGAGCGCGTCTTCGTCGTCAACCCGGCGTGCATGAGCTCTCTCGCTCCTACCACATGCTCAGCAGAGCGTTACCTAGTTCCCGCCAACTCCTCTCCAGCATGGCACAGAAGAAGCCCCTGCCCTACGGCGCCTGGTCAACTCCCATCTCGACCGACCTCGTTCTTGCCTCAGCAATCAGCCTAGGGGACAACTACGTCGGTTCCAAGGCTCTCGTTTGGACAGAGCAGCGCCCGGAGCAAGGAGGGAGGAACGCCTTAGTCTCGCGGATTGATGGAAAGGTGCAGGAGGTCCTTCAAGACGAGCAGTGGAACGCGCGGACTCGGGTACACGTGAGCTCGTCTCCAGCTTGTGGGAAGGTGGGAGCTGAACCAGCGATGGCAGGAATACGGCGGAGCGTGTGCTGCAGTGGTTGGATCGAGCGTCGTGTTCAGTTCAGTCGAAGGGCCTCTCTACAAGGTCGACCATGTCGATGGAAGCTGGAGGGATCCTGCCCAAGTCTCCCCAGGTTCGTGCCTCCCCCTCCCTGCCCCCAACGCTCCACTAAAGTCGTGGCACAGAGAGCTCCGTATACCGCTACGCCGACCTCGCACCTCACCCCACCAACCCCTCTCTAATCCTCTCCATCCTCGAAGACCACACGACCGACCTCCCCTCAGCCGTCATCAACTCTCTTGTCCTCCTCTCCCTCCCCACCGCAACTCTGCACCCCGTCGTCTCTGGCACTGACTTCTACTCCTCCCCCCGCTGGTCGGCAGGAGGTCGAATCTGCTGGATCCAGTGGGCTCATCCCGATATGCCGTGGGAGGGAAGCGAGCTCTGGGTCGCAGAGGTGGGCACCAAGAATGGCGAAGTTGATCTGGAGAACGGCGTCAAGCCTGGGAGTGCGAAGAAGGTTGCTGGAGAAGGAAAGGGCGTCGAGAGCGTTAGCCAACCGCGGTGGGCAGAAGACGAGGAGAAGCTCCTGTTCTTGAGCGATCGTACGGGGTTCTACGAGCTTTACGAGTGGACGCCGGCGGGCGGGGTGCGCTTGGTGCTCAAGGAGCCGACGGGGGCGGATGCGGGAGGTACGTCGTGCGATTCGCTGGGCGTGAGAGGGGGAGCTGATTCTCCTTCGCAGGACCGGACTGGGTGCTTGGGCAGAGCACGCACGCCGCTCTCGCGCCAAACAAGTGGATCTCAGTCGCTTCGAAAGGCCGACTGCGCCTCATCGACCTCGTCTCTCGCACTTCGACCCTCCTGAGCACGCCGTACCAATCCATCGCCTCCCTCCGCACTCTCTCTCCCACCTCGATCCTCGTCACCGGATCCCCTTCGACCTCTCCTACCGTCTTGGCGATCCTCACTCTAGGCGAAAAGGACGTGAGCGTCGAAGTCCTCAAGAGCTCGTCGAGCGCGAGCGTCGACAAGGACTACATTTCCGAGGGGAAGCCAATCACCTACCCCACCAAGCCGGCAGAGGGCGAGTCGGACGACCAAGTGGCGTATGCGACGTTCTACGAGCCTGCGAACAAGCGCGCTGTGGGGCTCGAGGGAGAGCTTCCTCCGCTCGTGGTTCGCTGCCATGGTGCGTTCCTCTCTCTTTCAGCGAAGCGATGCTGATCTCCTCTCCTCTCGCAGGTGGTCCCACGAGCTCGGCCAAGACTGGACTCGACTGGGCTGTCCAGTTCTTTACTTCTCGCGGCTTTGCTTTCGTCGGTGCGCTCTTTCGATCGCTCGCGTTGATCGCTCGCTGACCTTGCCGCGCAGATGTCAACTATGGCGGCTCGACTGGCTTTGGTCGTCAGTTCCGCAAGCGCCTCGACAAGAACTGGGGGATCGTCGACGTTCAGGATACGATAGCGTGCGTCGAGTACCTCGTCAAGGAGGGCAAGGCGGATGCGAAGCGCGTAGCGATCACCGGCGGCAGTGCGGGTGCGTTTCGCCTCGCGTTATTCACCGGCGTGCGGCTTGCTGATGCGAGAGTACAGGTGGGTTCACGGTACTGGCTGCGCTGTGTGCGGGCAAGGTCTTTGGAGCGGGAACGAGCCTGTACGGCGTTTCCGATCTTGTCCTCCTCGCCGGCGACACGCACAAGGTCCGTCCTCCCCTCTCCCACTTCCCACCGCTCACCCTCTCTCTTAGTTCGAGTCCCAATACCTCTTCAACCTCCTCGGTGGCACTCCGGAAGAAGTTCCAGCAAACTACCATGATCGTTCGCCTATCAACAACGCCGCCAACATCTCTGCGCCCCTCCTCGTCCTCCAGGGGACTGAGGATAGGGTCGTGCCCCCGGCTCAGGCGACTACAATGGTGGAGACGATTAGGAAGGCTGGAGGGACGGCGGAGATGATCTTGTTTGAGGGAGAGGGACATGGGTTTAGGAGGGCGGATTCGAAGAAGAGGGCGACTGAGGCGGAACTGGCGTTCTATAGGAAGACGTTTGGGATCGAGGCGAACGAATGATTCGTCTGCAATGGCCTGTTGATACTTGGGATTCTGAACAAGGGCACAAAACGGAGGTTGTCCTCGGCGCCCAACTCGCCGCAGTCGATTCGAGCAGGGCCCGATCTTTGCGTTTTCTGCTGCTCTCTCGGTCTCTTCCCCTCTCCCCCTTCAGCATCAATCAGCATCAAAACAGTGTACGTACACTCCCCTAGCACGCCCCCCAGCACAGCAGGGGCAGCACGGCGTCGAGGAGCCCGCTCGAATCGCGCCGGCGTTGTTCTTTGCTGATCGGCTGGAGACGAACCGCAAGCTGATCCCACCTCTTCGCTCACAGACACGGACACAGTCTTTACGCCATACCCCTTCTCCCCCCGCCCCTCCCTGCACTCCTCCTAACGCGCCGGACGAGTGCCCATTGAGCACATCCGCTTCTCCGCGATTCCCACCGCTTCCTTACTCAGCGACCTTGTGAGTGGCGGTTCCTGCAGTGATCTTGGTGCGAGGGCGGCCTGGGGGGAGCAGGGATGGGTGGGAACTGAGCTGAGGCGTGGAGGGCGCTGTGGCTGGCCGCCCGCTCGCCAGCTGGAGGAGCGGCCCGTGGTGGTCGCGCTGCCCCCCACTCAATCCTTCTCAAGGCGCAAGCTGACTCTCCTCTCCTCAGAACTAGACGCCCAAGCCAAGATGGATATCGCACTCCACTACTTTGACGAGTACGCCGGCGACGCGATCTACTCGCGCCTGTCCAACCCCTTCGCCTCCCTCACCCCCGTCGTCTCCTCCCCCTTCCTCTCCAACCTCACCGCTTCTCCCCCTCCTCCGACCCTCTCGACCCTCCTTTCCTCCCTCCCTTCCATCTCCAACCTCCCCCGCGACTCGATCCTCCGCCAGTCGCTCTCCCTCTACGCCATCACCTACATCGGCATCATACTCCTCTACTTTGGCGTCGCCTCGTTCAGTTACTACTGCATCTTCGACCACCGGATGAAGCTCCATCCGCGGTTCCTCAAGAACCAAGTCTACATGGAGATCATGTTCTCCCTCGAGGCGTTCCCGATGCTCGACCTCCTCACCCTCCCCTGGTTCCTCGGCGACGTGCGCGGGTACAGCAAGCTCTACGATTCGGTGGCCGAGGGACCTTGGGGTGCGGCGGGAGGATGGAAGCCCTGGGCGTACATGGCTTTCTCGGCCATGTTCTTCCTGTGGTTCACCGACTTGTGCATCTACTGGATTCACCGCTGGCTCCACATTCCCTTCTTGTACAAGAAGCTTCACAAGCCTCACCACAAGTGGATCAGTGAGTTTTTCTCGCTTTTCTCGTCGTGCGCGAAGGGGATCGGGAGCTGATTCGACTCTCCACTTTGCGCAGTCCCCTCCCCCTTTGCGTCTCACGCGTTCCACCCCGTCGACGGCTACCTCCAATCAGTCCCTTACCACCTCTCCTGCTACCTCTTCCCAATCCACAAGTACCTCTTCATCGGGCTCTTCTCCTTTGTCAACCTGTGGAGTATCTTTGTGCGTGCTTTCTCTCCTCCTCATTGCGCACTTTGCTAACCTCCTTCGCTCGCAGATTCACGACTCGGATATGATCTGTGATTCCCCTCTCGAGAACTACATCAACGGACCTTCGCACCACGTACGTTCCTCGCCTCCTCCCTTCTCGCTCCCTCTAACCTCCCTCCGCAGACCCTCCACCACATTCACTTCACCGTCAACTACGGTCAATAGTTCGTTTCTTCTCCTGTCCGCCTGGCACGCTCTCTGACGCCTTTCTTCGCAGCTTCACCTGGGCCGACAAGATGGGAGGATCGTTCCGCGCGCCCGCAAAGGAGGACGACCCCCTCGTTACGATCCTCGCTGGGATCGAAGCGAAGAAGGCGTCGGGGTTGGAGCGGAAGGTGGTTAGTGAGAGTGAGAGCAGTGGGGACGAGTTGAAGAAGGACAAGTAGAGCGGAGCGGACCCTAGATTGATGGTGTGGGGGCGGATTCTGTATACCCCTTTAATTCGAACACGTTCTCCCCTCGGCCCTCTAGATAGCTTTGGATCTGCGAGAGCGTTTCGAAGGAATCTGGAGAGCTTCGCAGCAGAAACTGAGCAGGTAGCTCGAGACGAACGGACCAACGCCGTTCTCCCTCCTCCCCTCCGCCTCCCAACCCACGCTCGCACGCTGGACGCCTTCCCCCTCCCCCACGAGCTCCGCACCCTCCTCACCTCCCGCGCCACAGTGCTCGCCACGATCCAACAGCACCAGGACCTCCTCTCCCGTCTCTCCTCCATCCTCTCCGCTCGAGCAGCCGGGAACGCCCAGATGCACTTGGATGTGGATCTAGGGATGGGTTACATTATCGAGGGTGTCGTGTGAGCTTTTCTTCTCCACAGGAAGCAGGGGTGGTGAGCTGAGAATGGCGCAGGCCGGAGACGAGTAGGGTGTACGTCAACTTGGGGTTGGAGGACGTGTGGCTTGAGCTGGAGGTGGAGAAGGCAGAGGAGTTTGTGAGGAGGAAGTTGGAGCTGTTGGAGAGGTGAGCTGGGTCGCTCGTTGGTGAGGGAGGTGCTGAGGTTGCTTTCTGTGTGAAGGAAGGTCGCGGCGCTCGAGGAGCCCATAGAGAAGCTCAAGGAGGATTATGCACTGGTGAGCTCTTGTGGGATCAAGTGCGTGAAGGGGGAGTGCTGATGGTGCGCGATGGGCAGGTCTCGAAGACTCTGCGAACGGCGTTGCAGCTGGGGGAGGAGGACGACGCCGACGAGGACGCCGCAGCGAAGAGCACGCCGTAATCAGTCCCACAGGATACGAGGGAATGTTTGGCTGCTTGTTCGTGATCTGCTGCTCCTGCTTTGCGCTGCTCGATCGGTACCTGGACAACTGCTCGCTATCAAAGCTCGTTGCACAACTGCTCCAACTCCCACCAAGAACTGTCCCTATCCAATTCAAACCCTCGCTGCGCCCTCAAACCGCCGTGATCGACATCCCCCCATCCCTCGTCAACCTCTTGCGAATCTGCACCACCAGATACCCCCTCCCAATCCTCGCGACCTTCCTCCCCTCCTTCCCCTCTTCCTTCCCCTTTCCCTCCATCAGCCCCACCATCGACGGCGAGAAAAGGCACGCCTCCCCGATCCCGAGGTTCGCGACGGCGTCGAACCAGCCCATCCCGGTGTCGGCTCGCGTGCAGACGTGCTTGTCGAGGTGGCTCGCCCACGCGGGGGAGGAGAAGCTGTGGCCACGGAAGGATGAGCGAGGTTTGAGGTCTGGGAGGGAAGGACGACGGACCGGTGAGCGAGGATGAAGCTAACGAGGTCGAGGATTGCAGGAGGAACGCAGGTGGGCTCCTGCGTCGAAATGACCGTGCGGACACCGAGGTGGCGTTGGAGGCGGATGATGGAGGTGAGGGAGGCGATGAGTTTGGAGGAGGAGGAGGAAGAGAGGAAAGTGTGTGCTTCGTCGAGTGCTGCGGGCGAGATCGTCAGTCAGTCGAGCTTCGCAAGATGGAAGAGGAGGGACGAACCGATGATCTTGCCCTTGCAACCCGTGTCGGCTTCAAGGAACAAGCCCAACATGATGTCGAAGAGCGTGCACGCTGCTGCTTCGCCGAGGAACGGGTCCGAGAGGTCGATGATGGTAAGGCGACCGGCGGCGAAGAAGGACTTGACGCTTCGCTTCGTTCGAGCGGAGCAGAAGCTGTCGAGCAGGCTCAGACGGAGAGCGAGCATCTTTTGCTGAGCCTCGTTGAGGTCTTGGACGCTGAGCCTGTTGATCTGTTCGCGAAGACGTTGGTCTGCGCCCGGGTGGTCCGTCAGTCGCGCCGAGAATGGAGGAGGGGGAAGGACGCACAGTGGAATCCATCGCTCCCTTGAGCGCGAATGAGAGCCAGCACCGAGGTCATGTATAGCGGGATCTTGGACTCGTCCTCGTTCGCCATCAGCGCGAGGAGCCGAGAAGCGTTGAGGTCGGAGTGGGCGAGCTGCAACGCATCGACGCGGACTTGGGGAAGGCTCGAGTAGGTGCGACGCATAGTCTCGAGACTTGATGGCCTGCGAGGGGGACGGAGGACGTGAGTGTGCTGCGCGCCAAAGTTGAGGAATGACGAACGAGACGAGGACCTGCACGTCCGGCGCCTTGCTCCCCTGCTTCGCAAATTTCTTCTGCATCATGCTGAGATACGCAGCCTCGCTCGGCTGTCCAACGCCAGTAGATCCGTAGCAGAATCTGCAAAAAAGGGTTGAGAACGATCACGTGCCAAGTCGAGAGGGACGACTCACGCGAGGCCTGCGAGGGGAGCAGGGACCGATCCGACGGCGGGGTGCGAGATGAAGCAGCTCTCGAGCACGGCGGAGAGCGAGTGGCTCTTTCCTGAGCCCTGCACGCCGCAGACGACCGCGCTGAACGGAGCTGCGACATTGAGGTAGAGTTGGGACTGCTCTGCCAAACACCGGCGTTAGCTAGGTTTCCTCTTGAGCACGCAGCGACGCTCACCAGTGCTGGAAGGGAATCCGGCGGCGCACTGCTCCTTCACGCTCCCCAGCAAACTCTTGAAGGGGTAGTGGTCCAAGGAGGACGCCCCGAACGCGTCACGCGTAACCAGCGGTGCCGTCGTCGACTGGAGATCCGCCGTATTGCTGGGGGCTCCGTGTCCAAGGAACTCGAGCTCGGCAGCGTGCGAATCCACGGATTCCGCGAACACCTTGGCTCCTGGCGTCTCGCCGTTGTTGGAGGGCCTGCGAAGAGAGAAGGCGCGGGCGCTGGGAGAGAAAGGCAGTGGGAGAGGCATGCTCTGCTTGGTGCGTTTAGCGGAAGAGTTGGGGACGGGGGAGAGAGGTTGTTGCTGGAAAGACAGCGGGCTAGTCGAAGCTCTGTCCTCCGGAATCTGGCGTAGCGTGAAATGAGGCTTGGAGCAACAAGGGTCCAAGATAAGGGGCTTCGCACCTTGGTGAGAGTGCCGAAGCTGAATCCCTGGAGCGCAGGCACGATCGTCGCGAGTGGGTCCTTCCTCAGGGACGACGCTGCTCCAAATGCGGGAGAGAACGAGAATTCCTTTACACTGCCAGCTGTAGATACATCTTTCAGAGAGAGCGTAAGCTCAGTCGAGAGAGTATTGAGCTTGTCCGAGCTCACCTTTGCTCGATCCTCCTCGAGTTGGTGTGCTCTCCACAGTTAATGAAACAAAGGTAAAAGGGATCTCCTTCTTTGCCTTTGAGGGAGTGGGCAGCTTGTCGAAAGCGTTGTCGAGGGCGTTGACGTCTGCTGAGCTCCCGAACTTAAAAGGAGAGGGAGAACGGGGGGAGGGAGACTTCTGGACGGGCTTGCGCGCAGGAATCAATTCCTCGTCGCTGGACTCCTCCGACTCCCAAATCGATCCTGGAGACATGAAAGCAGAGGACGTGGAGAAGCGCGGGTGGCGGAGTCGAAAGGGAGCCTGGTCAAAAAAAAGTTGAGTGAAAATTCCGCTCCGAGGACTTCCGAGGAGGGAAGACGTCGAGGAGGGTAGGTCTGCTCGACGAATGCAGAGGTCTCTTGGTCCGTAAGTCCAAGCTTCAACTACCAGGCTTCTCTCAATCTCCTCCCCTCCTGGCAGTCTCTCCCGCCCCTGCTTTTTCGGGCGGGACTTTCCACTTCGCTACTCGCGTATCGACCAGCATTCCTCGCGAGTGAATCCACGCATCAATAGCAAGACCATTCTACGGCTAGCTCATCCTAACCAGACTCAACGCCGTCCTCGCATCGTTTGTCGCCCAACCTCGCCCGCTTCCGGTAGTCGTCCCGCTCGACGTGCTCCCTCCTTCGCTTGCGACGAAAACGTCCGCACCCTCCCTCGAATCCTTCTCAAACGGAATGAAGGTAGGTTCGGTCGTTTTGATGTTGAGACGGTGCTGTCCATACGATTCCGGAGGAGCTCTTCAAATCCGTGCGAGCCTTGTGAGTAAGAGGCGAGGGTTTGAGAACGCGGGGAGGATCTTCTGGAGCTCGGGAGAGGGTTCGCCGGTAGGGCGGGAAGGGAGGTTGCGAAGGGACTGCGAGACGGAAGCGGCGGATTTGCTGATCGTGAGGTGGAGGGAGGGGAGACTTTGGAATACAGCGTCAGCGAAGAAGGCAGCGGGGGAGAAGAAAGGGCGTACATGTCGGATATAAAGGTTGAGAGTCACCTGCTCAGGAAGGAAGTGAGGTTGTCCGTTCCGACACGCCTCTTGATCTCCAGCTCGAGTCCATCCCACGGCGGTTCGCTCGCGAAGAAGCTCTTCTCAGCTTCTCGCGCCACGTCGAAGGAGCAGTCGATTTCGACCTTGCCAGGCTGCTTCGTGCAAAAGTAGCCGTAGTGGAGCCTGCTGCGTCGGTTGCGAAGGATCTCGAACCAGCGTTCGTGCTCGCCTGCTTCGACGCTGTCGGCTTTGGTGAGAACGCCTGAGATTTGAAGGGGTAAGTTGGGGTACGTCGTCGGGCTTGCGAAGGACGTACCTTCGGGGTTGGCGTGCTTCACGAGGAGGACGGCGGATTGGTTCTCGACGTCGTCTGCGAGAGCAAGCGTCAGCTACAGCTCCTAGCGAGAGCAAAAGAAGCGTACCCTTCATGTTGATAGCGAGCAGGATCAAGCAGTTGTCCGTGATGCTCTTCTTGACGAGATCCTGATGAGATGAATGTCGGTCTCGTGCGCCGCGTTGCTAATGATCCCCTGCGGAAATCTCGTCAGCCGAACACGAATTGTCCGAGGAGAAGCACGCACAGGGAGATCCAAGAACGCGAGACGCGTGACCTGCGGTCCAGCGATATCGAGGCAAACGATGTTGGTCGAAACCGACAACTGCTCCTTCGATCCCAGCGGTAGTTCCCCTCCCTTGATCCTCTCCAAACTCGCCTGAACCAGTCCTACAAACCGCTGCGACTTGACTAAAGGATTGAGGATCGCCAGCTGCGCCTTGCGCAACGTTGATTCGACCATCGCAGGATCCAGAATCGCTCCTCCGAACGGCGTCTCCCGAATCTGGTCGACGGACGTATCCGACGTCGTCGTCTCGAAGCGGAGGGAGACTCGAGCGGTATAGGGGCGGGTTGAGAAGCGGAGACAGACTTCGAGAGGGCAGCGGGTGCGAATTCCTATGATTGCGCGTCAGCTGGAGAAAGACGAGAGAGGGAGAGCGGACAGACCGGCGTCGCGAGGGACCTTGATTCCGCTGATGGCTTCGATGAGACTCAACTTTTCCAGCGCTCTGGTTGCCTGTCACGACGAGGAATAAGCTCTGGGACCGCAGCGGGAGACAGGAACACCCACCAATGACTGCGATCCTGGGGAGGTCGACCTCAAGAGATGCTCCCGAGCTCCTCAAGTCGTCAATAAGCTGCATGAGCTGTCCACGCGTCTTGGCGCACGTAGAGCTCGCGATCCCAACGCTCGCGATCCCCTCGACTGGAGCCATTGCCGACTCACGCCGTCTGGCAGTCGTCCAAGGGGCGGCTGGCGCCTGCGCCGCGGGTTCCACGCTGGGACTGGGACGAAGTGAAGACCTTTCTGTCAGGAAACTGAATCGGTTCGGGGCAGCGGCGGCCGGTATAGTTGTTGGCGGTCTGCCAAAGTGGACAGGCTGCGCGGCTCCCGAGAGAGGGCTGGGTGGTGCGGGCGCTCCGAAGAAAGGCCGTGCGGGAAGGGATTCGCTTGGAGCACCAGGGAAGAATGCGAAGGGGCTGTGGTTCGGGGTAGCCATCGTTGAGGAGCAGAGAGGCGGGAAGAGCGTGGGGAGTTGAGCGCGACGAGAGGGGGGCGGGGCTCCCTGTGAGCTGGTTGGCGACTCTTGCGGTTGGCCTGGTGTAGACTGCATTACTCGTGCAAGCCGGCGAGTTGCTGAAGGGAGTTCAAAACAAGCCCAGGTGGGAGAGGAGGTCAACGCGCCTGCCAGCTGCCACGCGTTCTCTCTCTCCGAACTCCGAGTTTGTGGAGACGAAGTGACCAATCCTATTCCTCCTACCATTCACCGCTCTCGAAATGTCACTCGAAACCTCTGGCGCGATCCCAGCAGGATCCACTGTCCTCGTCACTGGCGCGAACGTACGCCGTCCTCCCCCTTGCGTGTTCGAACGGGGAGCTGACCAACCCCGCAGGGTTTCCTCGGTTCCCACATCGCCAAAGCTCTCCTCGCCGCTGGCTACCGCGTGCGAGGAACGGCACGGTCGGCGGAGAAGATGGCGGCGGTGAAGAAGCTGTTCGACGACGAGTTTGGGGCGGGGAGGTTCGAGGTGGACGTCGTGGAGGATTTGGCTGCTCCTGGGGCTTACGACGAGGCTTGCAAGGGTGCGTTGCGTCTGGTGGGAGAGAGAGCACAGCTGACGAAGAAGGAGAAGGCGTCAGTGGGATC
This sequence comes from Glaciozyma martinii, assembly GCA_025758715.1. NCBI lineage: Eukaryota > Fungi > Basidiomycota > Microbotryomycetes > Kriegeriales > Camptobasidiaceae > Glaciozyma > Glaciozyma martinii. The sequence continues at coordinate 12,560 of JANGFH010000028.1, read as the reverse complement.
GCGCACGTCGCTTCGGTCCTCACGTTCAGTCGCAAACCAGAGGAAGTCATCGACCCCGTCATCGCTGGAACCCTCTCCATCCTCCGCTCCGCCGCCGCCTCTCCCTCCGTCAAGCGCTTTGTCCTCACTTCCTCATCCTGCGCTGGAACGATGCCCAAGACTAACGTCGAGGGGATCAAATTGGACGAGAGCAGTTGGAACGAGGAGAGCTCGGTTTTGGCGAGGGAGCTGGATCTGGATAACCCGGGCAAGCCGTGGCACGTCTACGGAGCGAGCAAGGCTGAAGGCGAGAGGGCCGCCTGGAAGTTCATGGCGGAGGAGAAGGTGCGTTTTCGCTGCCGTTCCTGCGAAGGGGGGTTGCTGATGCGAAATTCTGCGCGCAGCCTTCGTTCGTTCTCAACACGGTGCTCCCCAACTGCAACTTTGGTCAGGTCCTCGAATCTTCGCAGCCCGCTTCCACCGCTGGGTGGATCAAGGCTCTGTGGGCGAACAACGTCGCTCGTCTCGCTGCCACTCCTCCTCGTTCGTCCCTCGCTCCCTTGGAATTCCTTCGCACCACTAACCCCTTGCATTCCAGAATGGTTCGTCAACCCCAAGGACACTGGACTCCTCCACCTCGCCGCTCTCACCTTCCCCGCCGTCACGAACGCGAGGATCTGGGCCGTCGCAGAGACGTTCAACTGGACCCAAGTCCAGGATATCTTCCGCAAGATCGCGCCGGAGAGGGAGTTTACCGACCTTGGAGAGCTGGGGCGGGATTTGAGCGAGATTGACAACAGCAGGGGGACGGAGATACTCCTCTCGCTGGGTCGGCCGGGCTGGAGGGGGTTGGATGAGAGTGTTCGCGAGAACGTTGCGGGGCTGGAGTAGAGCTCTTTTATAGCTTTTTGAGGACTCTACAATGCAGTACGAGCTTTTACAGCGTTCGAGTGCTTGAACAAGGCTGGAACAGACGCGTCGAGGTCGAGCGAGCAGGCGCTGCCAGTCCCAAGTTGCCCCTTGCCCACTCCCTCCCTCGATAAGCTCTCTCGGCCTCAACCAGCTCACCAAAACCAGCCCATTAAGCCAGGCCGGCCTCTGAAGTCCTCTCCTGGAGAACTCCCCGTCAAAACTCGACAGGACGCCGTCCACCTCTCCGCGTCGATAAGGACCTCCCTCCCCTCCTCCCCCCTCGCCGCACCAATGGACTCGAACTGCTTCCACCCACACTCTCCAGTGCCTCTTCACGCGCACCACGTCCTGCAGCAAGAGCAGCAGCAGCCGGTCGCTTCGGGATCGGCGCTCCCGCCGAAGAAGAAGCGCACGCGGGTCGAGGGAGGGAAGAGTGCTGGGGCGAGTCCGGAGGGGGAGGAGGGGGAGACTGCTAGGAAGAAGAGGTTGGCGCTGAGTTGCTCAGAGTGCAAGAGGAGGTGAGTTGCTCTCTCTCTCTCCGTCTTGCCGCGGCGTGGAGCTGATGCTGGTTGTGCGGGCAGGAAGATCAAATGCGTGCGTTCAGGTCCGAGAGAGCAAAGAACGAGAGCTAACGCTGCTCCCACTCGACAGGACCGCAAGCAGCCCTGCTCCTCTTGCATCCGCCGCAAGATGGCCGACTCTTGCGACTGGGATGACGATCCCAACCCAACCCAATCCTTTGCCCTCTCCTCCGACGTCCGACACCTTGCCCGTCGACTAGCGCACCTCGAATCCCTCTTCGCGACCGCCAACCCCTCCCAACCCGCCTACCTCCCTCCTCCTCTCATCTCGCGTCCGCTCCTCGATCCAGCTCCAGATGATCCCAGGCTCCATTCCGACACGGAGGACGCAGCGGTCGAAGCCGAGGAAGCGGCGTTCGGAGCTCGCGTACCAGTCTTGCGAGCCATCAGCGCCGCAGCACAGAGCGGGAAGAGGAAGAACCAGAGCTTGCGCGCGGGGATGGAGCTCACGTCGGCGTTGACGAGTATCCTTGCCGAACCGCTGTCGTTTGATCAGGATGGTCGACCGAGGAGTAGTGTGCGACTGGGACTGGATTTGGCGATTCAGACGAGCGAGTTGCTGGGGGCTAGGAGGGCGAGTATGGCGCAGGTCTTTGCAGTCCTGCCTGGGAAGGAGATCTCCGATTTCTTGTTGCAGAAGGTGAGTCCTCGCTTTGGGAAGACAGCATAGGGGAGCGAGAACTGATGCGCTTTTGCAGTATTTTGGCGAGGTGCGAAGGCCTCTGGTTCTCCGCCGTTCCTCCTTGCTAACCCCTCGCGCAGATGAGCTGGGACTTTAACGTTGTCGATGCGCAAGCTTTCATCCAGGAGCACGAGCGGTACACCGAGATGATCCTCGCCGGTCGTCAAGATTCAATCGATCCTCTCTGGGTCGCAGTGTTCTGCATGGTACGTTCTCCCCGCATCCTCCCCTCGCGCCACTAACGTCCCGATGACGCAGGTCATTGCCCTCTCCCTCGAAGGGTTCTGGAACCGCCCTGGAGGCGCGAGGAACTTGAGCTTGTTTGGGGGACTCTCGGAGACGGAGTTGATGGACCTTCCGAGCGTGTGGCACGATGCGGCGTTGAGGGCGTTGCAGATTGGGGAGTGGGGAGGGACGCCGAGGATCAGGACCATTCAGTGCGTCGTCTTCCTTCGGTGGGGAGAGGGCGGAGCTGACGAGTTGTGCAGGACCATCGTTCTTTTCGGGCAGGTGCGTCGCTGCGCCGTGTTTTTGCGCGAAGTCATGCTGATGCATCCACCCTCGCAGTACATTCAAATCTCATCCTCGAGCGGGCAGCAAGGACGTTTCCTGGGCTGGGCCGCTTCCGCCATCCGCGTCGCCCAACGACTCGGGCTGCACCGACTGGGCAGCAATCCCGAAACGTGCGTTCTCACTTGTCCTTCCCGGGAGCGCTTTCTGATTGTCCGACGAGCAGGATGCCACCGGACGATCCTGCTTTGCCGCCTGGTTCGAACTCGCTCAAGCGCGAGACTGCGGTCCGGCTGTTCCACACGCTGGTGCATATCGATTCGCTGCTGAGCGATTCGGCGACCTTCCGCTGCTACGTGAGTTTTTCAAAGGGAGTCGGCGACTCCAGCTGACGCTCCATCGCAGCTCCTCCATCCTTCGCAATGTTCGTTCCCGCGTCCCCCCGCCTTCGCTCTTCACTCACACCTTGTGCAGACAATACCGCCCGCCCTCTCAACCTCAACTACTCGGACCTTTCCCGCACCGAATGGCGCACCGTCGCTCCCGCCTCGCTCTCCGTCCTCACCGACGCAAGCTTCGAGATCGCGCAGGCCAACCTTGCGGCCCAAGTCCGTCGCGCGCTCGATGAGCTCGTGCTCTCTTCGGCGCCGTTCAGTTATGCTGCGGTACTGGAGCAGGATCGCGTGAGTTTGCTCTCTTTTCGGGCGAGGGAGAGGTTCTGATGAGGGGTGCAGGAATTCCGGCGGGTGCTCGAGGATCTGCCGGATCTCTTTTCCGAGACTGGACCGCCTCTCGGGTCGGTGCGGTTGAACTACCAGCGTTCGGTGCTTCATGCTGGCGTGCGTTCTCTTCTCCCTTCAGCTCGTCGTTGTTCGTGCTGACTCATTGCTCGCAGGTTCATGCTCGCCTTTTGCGACTCCACCGACCGTTCCTTTCGCGAGGGTACAACCCTGGCTCACCTTTTAGGTACTCGACGGATCAGTGCATTCGTGCGGCGGGATACATCATCGCTACGAACTACGAGCTGCTGAGGGTCACCTCGTCCCTTTGGTGGAGTACGTTCGCGCCGCTTTGCTGGGGGATCGCGCTGATTCTTCCTCGCAGTGTACACCGCCACGCTCGCTTCTTCTATCGTGCTCATGATGGACCTCTTTCACGCCATTGACACTGATCTCTCGGAGGATGCGATCAAGGACGTGCGTGGCGCGGTTGTCTTCTCTTCTCCTCTCCTCCCACTGATGCTTTCGTTCTCTGCAGAGAAAGGACGTGCTCGGCAAGGCTTCGATCATCTTTGGCACTCAGGTCCAATCTCCCGCACTGCGCGCCGTCGTCGAGCAAGGCAGGAGAATCCTCTCGTACGTCGTTCTTTGGAGCTTCAGTCGGGGATCCCGCTGACTTCCTTCCGTGGTCGCAGGGACTTGTTCGACGCCGAGGAGTCGAGAAGGATGACCCGAGCTGCTCACACTCTCGTTTCTGCGACGGGCGCGTCCGCTTCGATCGAGTCCTTTGCTCAAGTGAGCCCCCCAAGCTCTTCCTCGCGAACCTCGCTAACCTCGTTTTCTGCAAGGTCCTCAAACGCATCTCGCACGAGCTCGCCGAAGAGCACATCCCCACCTCGACCAGCTACGCCAGCTACGCCAGCTCCGCCGCCTCCCCCTCCTCCTTCGCCCCTCCCTCGACCAACCTCTCCCTCCCAGTCGCCTACGCTCATCAGCCCTCGCCACTCTCGCAGGACCTTGCGACGTTTGGCTACTGGGACGGGGTCCTCGCCGACGCCCCTCAGGACGACTACTCGTCCTTTTTTGAGACGCTTGCGTCCGAGGATTGGGCTGCGACGGCTTTGTCGGGATCGGATGGAGGGGGGGAGTCGACGGGGTTGTTGGGACAGATGGCGGCGACGTGGTAATTTGCTCAGGTGCGGTGTTTTGTGCTATCCAATCCAGACCAATCGGTTGAGATCTGTTTGCGCTTTCCAGGTCAATCGCGAGATCTCTGCGTCCGCCTGGCCGTTTCGCTCCTGCTGGTCGATCTGCTCCTCTCACTGATTACCCGCTCTTAATCGTCGGTATCAGCCGAATCAGTCGACGGGGGAGACGGAGGGGAAGGCCTGGGCGACGCTCGAGTTTCGCTGGCGGAGTTGGCGGGGGGCGAACGGAACAACGGCAAAGGCGGTCTGGGCGCGCTGCGTCGGGTATCCTCTCCCTATCTTCTCAGAGATCTCGCAAGAGTTCTCCGCGTTCTGCTGCTCTCTCTATCTCTATCTGCTCCTCCTCCCCTCAAAGAACACACGACATGACCAGCCTTTTCTCTCGCGCCATCGCCTTCCTCGAGGTCAGTTCCGTTCGACGTCCGATCTGCGAACCTTGCTGATGTCTTCTCGCGTAGGTTCCCCGCCCTGAAGGCGCCTCAAGCGCCGACATGCGTCTCCAGAACAAGGATCTCCTTCCTGTTCCAGAGGGAGAACGCCTGGTACGCTCCCTTCGCTATCTCGATCGCTTCCAGGCGCTGACTGGCAATCGGCCGCCTGCAGTGGAAAGCTCGACACTACTGGTCTTTCTGGCTCGCCGACAGCTTCAACCTGGGCACCTTCATGATCGCTTCGGGCATGCTGGCGCAAGGACTGTCGGTGTGGCAAGCGTGGGCGTGTGTTTGGGTCGGATGTACGTTTTCGCTTTCGCATCGCCTGCTTTCGCCTTTGACTGACTTCTACACCCCTCCACCCCCTCCAAATTCCCTATTCCACTACCCCCATCGCAGACGGCGTCGCTGCGATCTTCCTCGTCCTCAACGCCATTCCTGGAGCTCGGCACCACATCATCTTCCCTGCCTACCTCCGCGCCTCCTGGGGTCCTGTCGGTTCTCTCTGGCCCGTCTTCAACCGTGCAGCCATGGCGTGCGTGTGGTACGGAGTGCAGGCAGTTATAGGGGGTGACTGTGTCTTCACGCTCATCACTGCGATGGCACCGTCCTTCGCGACCCTCCCGAACGGCATTCCCAACTCTGGAACCGACACGGCGCACCTCATCAGCTTCCTCCTCTTCTCTGGAGGATCCCTAATCGTCCTCTGGTTCCCCCTCCACTCCATTCGTCACCTCTTCACCGTCAAGGCGATCGTTGCCCCGATCGGTGGACTCGCGCTCTTCGTACGTTCTTCTCGCTCTCCCTCAAGAACCTGTCGCTGACGCTTTCTGTAGGGCTGGTGTATGGCAAAGGCTGGAGGAACAGGCCCTCTACTCAATCAAGGAGCGACCAAGTCCGGGAGCGCGTTCGGATGGGCGTTCGTCGCGCAGATGATGTCTTGCTTGGGCAACATGGCTACGCTGATCACCAACGCCACTGATTTCGGTGAGTCCTCAGCTCGAGCTCTTGAGTGGGGACTGACGGTTTCTTTGCAGCTTCGCGCGCCGACAAACCCTCTGCCGTCGTTGTGCCCCAGCTCGTCGCCCTCCCCTTTACGTTCGCCATCGTGTCCCTATTTGGTATCCTCATTGGCAGCTCCTCTGTCGTCATCTTCGACGAGTTTGTTTGGAGTCCCAATGAAGTCAGTTCCGCTCTCGTCGTCAAGGGATCGCGTGGAGAGCTGACCCGCCGTTCGCAGATCATGGCGCGCTTCCTCCAGGACTCTCCTTCGGCGGGTGACCGAGCTGGCGTCTTCTTCATCTCAGCAGCCTTCATCCTGTGCGTTTACGTCTACACGAATCCCAACACGCAGCTGACCCCATCTTCAACAGCGCCCAGCTCGGCACGAACGTCGCTGCCAACTCGATTTCCGCCGGTTGCGATTTGACCGCACTCTTCCCTCGCTTCATCTCCATTCGTCGCGGTGGCTACGTTGCCGCCTTTGTGGGACTTGTCATGTGCCCCTGGAACGTACGTGCATTCCTCTCGCTTGCATTCCGCACGAGCACTGACCCCTTTCTCACAGCTCCTCAAGGACTCCAACTCGTTCACGTCCTACCTCTCTGCCTACTCCGTCTTCCTCTCCTCCATCATCGGCGTCATGGTTGCCAACTACTGGGTTGTGAGCTCGCTCAAGGTCAAGGTGGACGATCTTTACACCATGTCGTGAGCAGTTTCTCTCCCTGTGTCGTCGCTCCTCGCTGACCCCTCGCGAAAGGATTGACGGTCGATACCGCTACTGGAAGGGAATCAACCTGCGAGCGTACGGAGCGTACTTCGCAGGACTGGCCATCAACCTCCCCGGCCTGATCGGCGCCGTCGGCGGGACCGTTCCCATCGCCGCAACGCACAGTACGTTCGCTCGTCTCGGTCTCTGTGGACGAAAGCTGACGATCCCTTCCCTAGTCTACGAGCTGTCCTTCTTCACCGGATTTGGCGTCTCGTTCATCGTCTTCGTCGCCCTCAACAAGCTCTTCCCCGTCGAACAACCATCGAGGGAGGAGTGCGAGCTCATCACCGTTGGCACTGCGGCTTGGGGCGTCGAGAACCCCGTCTGGGACGAAAGTTCCGAGACAAAGAGCCTCGAAAAGGAGTCGGAGACGTCCACTGGAGTCGTTCCTGTTCGCGTTTAGAGTGCTCGACTTGGTACATAGATCTTTGTTGGGTGTTTAGTATAAGTTTTAGGTAATAGTGCAGGGAGAGCTGGAAGTGCAGGGAGAGCTGGAAGGGCTCGAAATCGATACGTGCAGCTTTGAGCAGAACAGCATCTTGCGAAGCGAGCGAGCGAGGATTTTGCGTCAGCTTGGGACCCCAATGAACGCTCGTTTGCCTCGATCGAGGACTGAATGTTGACATGCATTCGCGGTCACTTGCTTCTCTTCCTTGTAGAACGGCCTCTCGGTTTGTGGAAGGGACTTTGTGAGGGAGAGTGCATGCGGATCACTGCTGCGCTGAGGGTGCTGCTGTTTTGCTGCTGCTTCCGGATCGCGTCTTCCTTGATGAAAGGCTTCTAAACCAGCCCTCGCAGCTTTCCGTTGGTCCGATCTCGCTGGATCAAGCAGGAGGAAGGAGGGAGCCGGGGTCCGGAGACAAACAAACAAAATTTGCGTCTTGGGCGCGTCCCTTTCTCTTCTCTCCTCGCCCTCCTCCCGCTGCCTCCTTCCTCACTTCAAAGCTGTGCTCGACTGGAGCACGAGGAGCCAGTCTCACGCCATTCCACAGGGGACAACTTGAGCACCAAAGTGAGGAGGCTGTGCTGCCTGACGCGCTGCTGCGCTCTGTTCTCCCGCTCGACCGCCCAAGAAAAACTCTCTCTCCAAGGCAAAGGTTGAACAAAACAAGGCCGACTCAGCCATCAGCACGCTCGAGCACCGGCGCGCCACCAGCAGCTCACACAGCATGCGCCTCAATCGCCTCAACCCGCTCGGCGTTGTCCTCCAACCTCTCGGCCTTCTCCTCGTCCTCCTCCTCCCAACCACCCTCGCGCTCAGCACGCCTGGCCAAACCCCTTCCCGCCTTCTCCGCACCACGGCAGCCGCTCGGCCAGCCTCCCGTCTCTCGCACCAGCTCCGCGCGCCGATCGAACGCCGCCAGGAGAGCGACTCCACCACGACGGCTGAGACGCCAGCTCAGACGACGCAGCAAACCACCGAGACTACAGCTGAGACTACAACAGCTGCTACGACTACCGCAGGTGAGGAGGTTCGGTCAAGCTGGCCGATGGCGATTCGTTCAGGAGCTCGTTTAGGGGAGCGCGGCTACGAGGAGATTGGGGAGGGATTGGAAGCGGCTTGCGGCAGCTTGCTTAGATTGGGGGGAGCTGATGAACTCAGGTACTGCTCTGGAGGGGGTGGGCTGGAGGCTCCGGAGGGAGCATCCTCTCCTCACGCTGCCGAGCTGTGCAAGCTATCACCAAGCGAGGGGTCCACGGACGCAGCTTGGTCCCAGCGTGGTTTAACCGCTTGCAGCCTTGTCTCGTCGTGGGGGCCTTCCGACAAGAAGACAAGGCCCAGCTGAAGGCTGTAACCTGGCTGCTGCGAAGCTGCAGCTCTCCAGTGGCGACGCTTCTCGCAAGACGCCAGCTCAATCCATTTAGCGACTCGATCCCAGAAGCTGATTCTCTTTACCCCAACAGAGACTGCGACTCAGCAAACGACTCAGCAGACGACCCAGGAGACGACAGCACAACCGACCGAGCCCACGACTTCTCCCACCTCCGCTGGAACGACTGCTCCCGAAACGACGACCGCAACGAGCACTGGAACGACAACAGCAACGACTGCTCCTACCACTGTCACCACCGCGCAAAGCAGTACCGCAACCTCCTGTGCGCCTTCCTCCCCATCGCGCTGGCTCGGAACCTCCGATGAACCCAGTCGTCTCGCATGCAGCTGAATCGGAAATCCTCGTCACGTACACCAGCGTCGTGACCAATTCAGATGGAACGACCAGCACGACGACTGGGGTCATGCAGTCGTCGACTCCTGCGCCATCGAACTCCAACACGGGCAAGACCTGGGGCATCGTCGGTGTGCGTCGCTTTCTCTCTCGCTTCTGCTTCGCGCGCTAACGACTCTTACGAACGAACGCAGGGTGTCGTTGGAGTGCGCTCTTTCTCTCCTCGTCGTGATCTCGCAAACTGACGCTCAATCGCAGGGCGTCGTACTCTTAATCGCGATCGTCTTTGTCGTTTGGCGCTGCACCCAAAAGCGGTTCGACTCGCTCGACGACGACGTCGAAGAGTTCAAGTGGCCAGAACTGCAGCTCGACGGCCAAACCATCTCGGCGCAAGCTTCGACGCTCAACCCTCTCGGAACTCGAAGGACCGGCGGCGCAGGCGTCGAAATGGGCGATCACGACGAGGGTGGATGGGGAGGGCACTCGAGAACGGAGAGCATGAACACGTACGAGAATCTTCCCGAGGGCTACGGACATCCTACCGATGGCGCTGGAGGATACTGTGCGTTCTTCCCTCCTTCCTCGCCCGACCCCGGCCATCGCTGATTTCTCCAAATCTCGTAGACGACCCCTACCTCGGCCCTTCTGCCGCTCCCTACCCTCCACCGCACAACATCTACCCTCCCCCTCCTCAAGACCACTACACCTCGCCCTACCACTCGAACTCGTCCCTCCCCGCCATCCCTACCTCCTCGCTCGACATCCTCGCACAAGACGATCCATTCGCCCGCGTCCAGACGCCTAAAAACGCCTACATCTCGGACGCACCTTCTTACCGCACCTTTTCCCCGCCGTTGGGCGGACAGGCGAGGAGCAGGACTCCCGGAGGGTCCGGAGGTTCGCACTGAGCCGGGCTTCTCGTTTTTCGCATCTCCCGTTTTAGCATTTCCTCGTACTACGCATTCTTCCTTTCCCACCCTTTGACGCATTTGGTACTACCACCCACCCCACCCCAACACTCGTTTGAGGAAGAGCGGTTTTCTGTTTTAGCTGTGTACACGCTGCCCCCCCCCCCCCCCCCCCTCCTTCCCCTCTCTCTCCCTAGGCAACACAGACACTCGTTTGATTTGCATCACTTCAGCAGCGAACGTGCGTTGGCTGAGAGAATCCGAGAGAGAGAGCTGCTCGCACCCAGTGAGAAGAAAGCCAGCGTCGCGAACAAAATCTCGCTACCGAGATCCCTCGCCGAACGAACGAGTTTCGCACGAAGCAGACGCCTCGATCTCCTTTCTCCTCTCTCCTTCTTTCTCAGGTCCTCTCTCTCTCAGCTCCTCACAGCCCATAGAGCGCACCAAACCCGGCAAATTATATTAAACCCCCACCCCGAAACCCCCTCGCTCAAACCGTCTGAGGCTCACTCTTCTTCGCCTCCCTGTTGGACCCCGTACTAGAAGTCTTCCGCTCAAGCGGCTGTTGCGCCAGGAACTCGTCGTGCTCATGCGGGTGATCGATATCGCGCGAGAGGTAGACAAAGTCGTAGTTGGTCTCTCCGGACTGTGCGGAGGAGGTGTGGGGGTTAGTTAGTGAGGAGTTCGCTGCGAGCGAGGGAGAGGAACGGACCTCGGTCTCATCGATCCCAAGAATCTCCGCCTCTTCAGTGCTCCGAACCTTGAGGCCAGGGATGTGGTCGATCACGAAGATGATAGCGTACGTGACGACGAACGTGTAGGCCATAATCGTGAACGATCCCGCCATCTGAAGTCCGAGCTGGCGGTAGTTCTTGTTGATCTGCGCGCGCGATCGCATCAGTCTCGATCCCAGTGCAAACGAGGGAGACCACGACGAACCCATCCTCCTCCAGCGGAATAGCCGTCAAAGCCAGTAACGCGGCTATCAGCTAGGAGGCCAGTGAGGAGCGATCCGACGAGTCCTCCGATGCCGTGAAGAGCGAATCCATCGACGGCGTCGTCGTAGCCAAAGATGATCTTGAGCGAGGTCGCGTAGTTGCAGGCGATGGATCCAAGGAGGCTGTGAACGCGGTCGTTAGTACTGGATCGTCGCAGAGGAGCGAGAGATCGTACCCGAAAGCGAGGGCAGCGGGGGCTCCGACGTACTGCGCGAGAAGTCAGCGGGGGAACGAGCGAGAGAGAGGGAGAGAGCGTACGCCGGCAGCGGGAGTGATGGCGACGAGACCAGCGAGGATTCCAGAGCACAAAGAGACGGCCGAGTACTTTCTGTGATCGAAAGAACGAGGTTAGCTTCCGTCTTCTTGCCAGCGAAGGAAACGAGACGAACCCAGTGTAGAAGCTGTCCATGAACATCCAGGTCAGGCCACCCATCGCAGCAGCAAGGTTGGTGACAATCATCGCCTGCACCGAGCGCAAGTTTGCAGCCAACTCGCTACCGCCGTTAAAGCCAAACCAGCCGAACCAAATGAGGCAAGTGCCGAGGATGATGTGCGAGACGGAATGAGGACGGTACGCGAGCTTGGAGGTGCCGTATCCGCGACGCTTGCCGAGGTAGATCGACCAGGCGAGGGAAGCGGTTCCACTGGTGATGTGGACTGCGCTAGACGTCAGCTGGGGGGGACGCGAAGAAGAAAAGTCACGTGAACGCACCAGGTCCTCCTCCGGCGAAATCGAGGTCGCCGAGAACGAAGAGCCATCCACTCGCTTCCCAGACCCAGTGAGCGACGGGAGCGTAGACGATGGTTCCCCAGATGAAGGTGAAGACGACTGCAGCGGTCCAAATCGTCAAAAACAAGCCCTCGCTAGCGAAACGAACGAAAGGAACGCACGGATGGGGAGGATTCGAGCCCTCTCGGCCATTCCTCCGATGATGATGACGGCCGTGACTCCAGCAAACATGCTCTGGTAGAAGGCGTACACTGCGCGAGGATCCAGTCAGCTTTGAGGGTCGGCAGGCGCGAAAGAGGGAACTCACGCAGCTCGGGGACCTTGAGGGATCCCACCGACGGCGCGTCCAGGACTCCCATGAAGCCAAACTTGGAGAGGTTGCCGATAAAGGGTCCCGAGGTGGAGAAAGCGAGAGTGTATCCCCAGAAGAACCACTGAATCGTAGCGACCGAGTAGACTGCGAGGCCGAGAAGGAGCATCGAGAGGGCGTTCTTCCTTCGTAGTAGGCCCGAGTAGAGGAAGGCGACTCCGGGAGCCATCTGCGTTTACGTTCGTTAGCTTCTGCGCTGTCCGATAGGCGAGGGGAGACCGTACGATCATGACAAGAACTGCGGCAACCATGATGAACGCCATGTCGCCGTTGCTACGCTCGGGGAACAACGTCAGCTAGCTCCCCTCCCTTCCCATAGCCCCCCAGACGCACTTGTAAACCGCTGCTTCCTCATCGGGAGAGAATTGCGCGACGAGCGTGCCCGAAGCGTCGTAAGAGACGTTGACCTGCGTTCCCCCAGATCAGCAGGGGAGCTGGAGCGATAGGATCTTGTAACGCACCATTGCGAAGAGTCGGCTTGGCTGTTTTCTGTGCGAGGAAGGCAGGGTCAGCGACGTCGTTTGAGGTTGAGAAGGGGTTGAGATAAGGAAACGCTCGCGCGACTATCACCTGTGGGAGGGAGGGGAGGAGGG
>JANGFH010000027.1:0-66870 GCA_025758715.1 Glaciozyma martinii | reverse complement strand
CTTCCCTCTTCCACTCCCTCGGCAGCCCCTCGTCGACCTCGAACGAGCGCATCTCCTTGACGAGCGGGATCGCAGACTCGTCCTCCTCTGGGACCGGCGGGTTGACGAGCGCGTCGACCGAGAGGGTGGCGAGGGAAGTGAGGAGTGTGGCGGGGAGGGTCGTGCGAAGGACATAGGACTTGGGAGGGTCTGCGTGCGAGGAGAGGAGGACGTCAGCTTGGCGAGCGAAGGAGGCACGGGCTGGCGTCCTCGGGGAGGCAGGCGCGTGGAACGAAAGGTGGCGGCACGGTGGAGAGATGCCAGCAAAAGCGATTCGGAGACGTAGCGAGGAAGAGAGAGAACGCACTCTTGCCACCAGCTCCCTCCTTGGCGCGTAGCTGAACGAGCTCCATCCCGAACGTGTTGCGAAGGATCTTTTGCGCGCTGTTGAGGAGGTCGGGAAAGTGCTTCCCCTTGCCGTCCTTGAGAACTGCGTCGCGCGTCAGTCGAACCCAAGTCGAAGAGAGGAAGACGCGACGGACTGGTCTTGACGACGTCCTCGCGTTTGAGCGGCTTGCGCGAGTACTCGGAGAACAGGGCGTGGCGAACGAGCTGCTGGACGAGTGTTTCCCTCTCCTGCGCACTCGGTCAGCTCCCTTGTCCCTGCAGGCAGAGCTTGGACTCACCCCTTCTCCCAGCGCGCCCTTCTTCCTCGCACCCTGCTCTTCCTCCTCTTCCTCCTCCTCCTCCTCTTCCTCCTCTTCCTCATCGTCACTCGCACAAGCCCTTTTCTTCCCCTTTCCCTTGGCCTTGGCCTTGGCCTTGCCCTTGCCCTTCTTGCCCGCCGCCTTCTTCTGCGTCGCGTCCTCGTAGTCGGTAGCCGGCTCCTCTTCGGATTCGGAGCGTGCTACTGCCGCAGGGCGTCCACGTTTCTTGGAAGCGGCGGGAGGAGTGTCCTGCGGGAGGCGAACTTTTCAGCGCGAGGGTCTCGGAGAGAGGAGGAGTCGAGTGCCAGGGTCGAGAGCGGGCGCTGGCTCGTGTCGCCTCCATAAGCCAGTCGGTAGTCCCCGCTGCACCTGGCAGACTACAAGGACCTTATCTGTCGCCCCGAGAGCTCTGGTCGACCATAGTCCTAGCCCGCACCTCGCAGCTCGCCAGGGAGGAGCTGACGCCAGTCGCGTAAGCCAGGCTCCCTCCGCTGCGAGCTCCTTCTCCCCTCCTAAGCCCTAGGGATCGCAGAGTGAAGCTTGAACTCACCTGAGTCTGAGCTCGACTTTTGTGGGGAGCCATTTCTCTTGTCTCGAAGTCGGAGTCGGAAGTCAAGCAGGGAAGGCGCGACTCGAGGCAGAGTTGCAGCAGAGTCAGCTCCCTGTGATTTCACGCAAGCGACGACGACGACTTCAATCGACGACGACAACGACGACGTTTATCTCTAAATTAGCTTCCCGTCAGTGGAGAATGTATTGTTCTCCAGGGTCGAAAGAAAGACACTTGAAGCAGCACAAACCGTGCTCTCGACAGTCCCTCTCGCCGAGCGAGCGAGAAACGAGAGAAGCAGCACCTCACGCGCGCGTTCCTTCCGTAATGATGGGGTTTGCAGCAAAAGTACGACATGGATAAGAGTCGCCTACGCCGTCGTCCCCGAGAACTCGCTGGGCAGACCCGAAAGAGCCATCGGGCTATCGACGATCGCGGCGTCGCGCAAGGTGCTGCTGGGGAGGTCGGAAGATGCTGGAGGAGGGATGGAGAATGGCGAGGGAGGTAGTGAGGATGGTGGAGGAGGGAGGGAGGCGTCGATGGCGTTGAGGATCGAAAAGTCCATCGGACAGTCGAGGGGACCTGCCGACGAGGGGTTGAGGGTAGTTGCCGAGTTGAGAGGGAGGGAAGGGGGAAGAGGAGGGAATGGGAAGGGAACGGGGAGTGGCGAGTAGCCGTTGGTCGCAGGAGGGCGAGTGTCGACCACAGGGGTGTGGCCATTCGACGTCGATCGAGGCGGCAGTCGGATCTTGAGGACCGAAGTATCGATCTCCTCGTCCTTGGAAACCCACCGCACGCGCTCCACAGTCGTCGCAACCGTCCTCGTCTCGACCACCATCGCTCCATCCTCGTCTAGCAACCTCCGCACGACCGTCGTGGTGCTCGCCGCCGTTTTGATGTCCGCCATGCGCGCTCCCAGCTCCTTCGCCGTCGGATCGACCCGCTCCTCCCGAATCAACAGCACCGAGACCGGCACCGTACTACGCGAGAGGATCTCCCCGTCGTCCCGCTTCGCGAGCTGCGACGACTTGGCCGGTTCGCTCGTCCAATGCTTGAACTTGCTCTTCGCCACCTCTTCGACCTGCTCGCTCGCTTTCCGCTTCGCCGGAGTTGGCGCCGGCGACGAGCGGGAAGAGGAAGTCGATCTTCGACCCTTCTCCTCGTGCGCGTTGGCCTGGACCTCCTCCTTGACGAAGGGCGGCGGCGTCGAGCACTCGAGATCGACCTCCTCCCTCAGCGCAGCCAGAACGAGGGCGCGCAGCTCTCGCGCCAGTTTCGCCGGCTCGGCCACCGTCTCCCATGGGACGTTCTCCCTCGCGATCCGTCGGCGTTCGGGAGAGACGGGGGCGTTCTTGGCGAAGCGGGAGACTTGGTCGACGAGGAAGGTGGTAAGAGTCTTGAGGCCTTGGAGGATCGAAGGGGTGACGCCGAGAGGAAGGGGTTCCGAGGGAGGGAGGACGCGGAGGATCGAGGCGTAGTGGTTCGCGACGTACCACTGGAGGCGGACAAAATGTGGGAAGCGGAACTTGCGAGGAACCTTGGTGGCGAGTTCGATCTGGTAGACGCGGAGTTGGGTGGGGATGTTGAGCGAGTGGAGAAAGTTGCCACCGAAAACGAGGGTGTCGCAGGGGGTGTACTGGGAAACGAGCATCAGCTACTGTGCGCAAGGAGGTCGTAGAGGGAGTGAACCCACGACAGCGTGAATCCATCCAGTCGGGATGATCATCGTGTTGCCCACCGTGAGATCGACCTGCGAGGAGAAGTTGTCAGCAAGAGTCGGTGCGAACAGATCAAAAGACGCACCTTGTACACGACATCGACATCGTCCCCGAGCCAAGTCGTCTCCTGTCGCTCTGCGCTCCCGCTCCACTGCTCGTACGCCGCCAAGTTCGAAGGGGTGGGCCGAATGAAGAAGAACGTTTTGGCACCGCGAAGAACGTGACTGCGAAGGCGCGAGTCAGCGAGCGTCGAAAAGAGTGCACCAAGCAACGCACTAGAAGACCGAGCTTCCAGCAAAGTCGATATGCCAGTCCTGCGGGAGAAGAAGGGTCAGCCATCAATCAACGCCCCAGTTTTCGGACGTCTTACGGTCCAACACCTCGCCACCGACATCAAGCAGTACTTTTGCACGCGAGGGTACATCCCCGGATCCTTCTGGTCCTTTGGCCAGATGGTCTCGACCCAATCGAGTTTCCTGCGACGCGCTCGATTCAGCTCCTTCCTCGCGAGGAGACCCGCGCGACGCACCGAACAATCTCGGGCGCAATAACGCGCTGCGCGAGACTACTCTCGCTGACTTCGAGCGAGATGACGTTGCGGACCTTGTCGCGATTCGGGTCGGTGTAGTAGGCAGCCCACTGCGCAAGAGTCCAGTGCGAGAGCGAGGACTGGGATGCGACGTCTGCAAACGCACGTTAGCTCAACAGCGTACCCCGTTCAGAAGGTCTGGCGAACCGATGACTTCGATGGGCGTCTTGGGACCTGCGTAAACGCATCAGCTCCCAGCTCCCCGCACGCAAACGAGGACGCACCGACAGCCTGCGCGATCTCGCCAATCGACATGTCCCTCGGCGGCATCTTCATCCCCAGTCCCTCCTCCTCATCAATCACAAACGGTTCCTCCCAGTTCCCCTCCTCGTAAATCCACTCGTCCGTCAGCTCCGCCGCCTTGAGGTGCCTGAACGTTCCTTCGACCAGTTGTTTCGTGGCGAGGACGCGGAGCCAGCGATCAGCGTCGGCGGGGAGGTGAGCGTCGAGGTTGGCGTAGTCGAGTTGGCGTGCACCGCGGGAGGACTTTCGAGGAGCGACTTTGTAGGTCGTGGCGAGGGGTTTGGGCGAAGTCGAGGAGAGCGAGGTGCAGGGGGCGCAGTACCACTACAAGGACGCGGTGAGCTTAACCTTTGGCAGCGCCGGCTGGAAGGACGGACCTTGTCAATGAGGTCGATAGCTGGGAAGCAGGTCGTCAGCAAGTGCAGCTGAGCGGGGTGGCCAAGTGGAAGCTCACAGTCGAGCGCGTTCGGAGCTACACAGGCCCAGTGGCTGCAGCAAAGAAGTTAGCGGTGCGCTCACCTTATTCTCCGAGAAAGGAAAGCTTACAACCACGCCTCGCAACTGCGGACGAGCAAGCAAGTCAGCTCTCGTTCGAAGGAGTGCGGGGTCGAGTTGAGCGAGCAAGGACAGCCACCACGAACCTGCCTCCGCGCTCCAGCTATTTTTGCCAGGCCCTGGACCGTGGGGAGCTGCTTCCAAGCCCTCGCAAGTGCATCCAAGCCCAGCGGCGACACCAAAGTCGCCAGGTCGTGCCGTCGCGCGAGAGCCCTCTCAAGCCGGCGCCGTTCGAGTCTACGCTGCGCCGGGGTGCAGCAAAGACGCCTCCCACCACCCGAAGAGCCCCAGACCAGTGTAGCGCGGTTCCATTCAGGCTCCCACCCACCGCCGACCTTCGCCAACATTCTCAGATGGAGGAGAGGACTCACGCATCGCACTCGATCCAAACGACTCCTACGTCCCGCTTTCGCTTGTAGGCTAAGCGAACGCACACAGGGCACGCATCGTTGGAGTCCGGGCTTGGGCGTTCCCCTCCGTTGGTGCCAAAGAGAGAGGCGGCGGATCGGCTTGGTCGAAGAGGTCGTCGGGGCGCGATGCCAGGAGCGGCGGTGGTTGGGATAAGTGAGGTCTCCAGCGTTGACGTTGGTGCAGGACTCGCAAGGTCCTGGGCTGAGTTGGGTTGGAGGTGAGCTAGGGTGCAGGAGAAGGAGGGCCCTCGCCCGCTGAGCGCCTCTTGACCTCTCCCTCCCCTCTCGTCCAGTCGACTCGTTCGCTACAGCCAGACTAAGACCTAGCTCCAACAGCAGCAGCTCTACCGCCCAGAACCGCCTTTACAGCTCCCACTACCGATCCTTTCTCGCGACGCGCCCTGTGCTCTCCTCCAGATGGCTGAAGCTACCTGCACCGCACCCGTACGCTCTCTCCTCCCAGCGCCGTACCACGCCCGCTAACCCCGTTCATCAGGTCAACATTGCCGTAGTCAAGTAGTGCGTCGCCGCCCTCTCCTCAGCCGAAACGACCGCTAACTCGTGGCTCGCAGCTGGGGCAAACGCGACACCTCCCTCATCCTCCCCACCAACTCGTCCCTCTCCGTCACTCTCAGCCAGGATCACCTCAGGAGCTTGACGAGCGCAAAGGTCGTGGAAGGCGGACAGGGAGGAGACCGGCTGTGGCTCAATGGAGAGGAGGAAGCGATTGGCGCTGGAGGACGCACGGCCAGGTGCTTGGAGGAGATCCGTGGGCTTAGGAAGACTATCGAGGTGAGTGCGGCGTGTTTTGTTTTGCTTTTGAGGGCCACGAAGAGGGTGTGAGGGAGCGAGGGAGCAGCTGGGATGGAGCGAAGGTGCTTCAATGGGCGCGTACGGGTGACGAAAGGGCGACGCTTCACCTGACGGGATGTAGCTGTATTCTAGCGCTTCACGAGGAGAGTGTAGCTAGGGAGAGGACGCGGTCTCGATGGCCTAAACTGCCGGGGGTTGAGCACAAGCTCGCGACTTGCTGTTCAGGCCCAGGGTGAAGGTGCGAGCAAGAGACCGCTCGTTGAAATGTCGCCAGCAGAGCTCTCTCTATTCAAGGCTGAGCCCCTCGCTGACCTCTTACCTCCACAGGCCGCGAACCCCTCCCTCCCCAAACTCTCCGCTTCCCCCATCCATATCGCGTCCGAGAACAACTTCCCTACTGCCGCTGGCCTCGCCTCCTCCGCATCCGGCCTTTCCGCCCTCATCGCCACCCTCTCGACGCTTTACGACCTGCCCGCGCACGGCATCACCACCTCGGATCTCTCGCGCATCGCGCGCCAGGGCAGTGGCTCGGCCTGCCGGTCCATGTTTGGCGGCTTCGTCTCGTGGGAGATGGGAACGCAAGCGAACGGCGAGGATTCGGTCGCCGTCCTGGTCGCCGAGAAGGAGCACTGGCCCGAGATGCAGGCTCTCATCCTCGTCGTTTCGGACAAGAAGAAGGGAACTCCCTCGACGGCAGGCATGCAGCGCACGGTCGCCACGTCGGAGCTCCTCCAGCACCGAATCAAGCACGTCGTTCCCGCGCGCATGGCCGCGATGGAGACGGCGATCAAGGCGCGCGATTTCGACGCGTTCGCCAAGCACACGATGGCCGACTCGAACCAGTTCCACGCCGTCTGCCTGGACACGGAGCCCCCCATCTTCTACCTCAACGACGTCAGTCGGTCCATCATCGCCCTCCTCACCGAGTACAACCGCGCCTCTCTCGCCGCCTCTGGCCATCTCAAAGCGGCCTACACGTTCGACGCGGGACCCAACGCCGTCATCTACGCGCTCAAGGAGGACGTCAAGCCGATCCTCGACCTCGTCCTCCGGTACTTCCCCCAGTCGACCCCCTTCCCCGACCCCTTTGGCCTCCAGCCCGACGCGACGACCCCGCTCGTCGAGGGCTTCAACGAGGCTGTCATCCCCGTCTTTGCCGAGGGGAGCGTCTCGCGCATCATCCATACCGAGGTTGGGGATGGACCTCGCGTGCTCGCAAAGGAGGAGAGCTTGCTGGGAGCCGATGGGTTCCCCAAGTCGCTCAAGAAGTAGAGGGAGTTAGGAGGCGATTGGTGAGGAGCGAGGTGGGGGAGGGAGGGAAGGTAGAGTTGTGGAGTTGGGAGCAGGGGTTCAGGGGAGCAGAAAGTGCTCGATAGACTCGAGAAAAGTAATCAAACGTAATCGGACGAGACTTTGCGAGAGCAGTGCGGGCGAGAACTCGAGAACGATAAACCCCCTCTAATCTTCGTTGTCATCGTCCAAGAAATCGCGGTAGACCTGGTTGTCCGTCTCCTCAACGAACGGGTACGAAAGGACCTGGAGCCACTCGTCGAACGCCGCCGACTCGCTCTTCGGCACCTGGATCCCGCACAAGATCTTTCCGACATCTGCAATCACGCATCAGCTCTCCTCCTCAGCACCAAACGAGAACAAGAACGCACCTCCTCCCTGGTTCCGGTAGTGGAAGAGGGAGATGTTGAACCTCGTTCCGACTCCCTCGAGGAACTTCCTGAGCGCCCCGGGTCGTTCAGGGAACTCGAAGCGGAACATGCGCTCGTCAGGGACCTTGCTCCTCCCACCACTGAGGTACCTCGCATGCGACTTGGCCATCTCGTTATCCGAGATGTCAAGCGGCTTCATTCCTCCAGCGGTGAGTTCGCCGAGGATGGTCGAGAGCTCTTCTTGGCGGAGAGCTTGAGGGGTGGGGAGGGGAGTCGAGGTGCCGTTGAGGGATGCGCCGGGGAGGGCGGGGGAGGAGAGGTAGAAGGAAAGGAAGATGAAGGCGCGCGAGGTGGACGAGTAGCGGTAGACGAACTCGGTGACGGCGCGGGGGTGGATGATGGTGTGGAGGGCGAGGAATCTGCGCGAGCAGCCGGTCAGCTGGCGCTTCGCAAGGACGGGGGAGAGGGACGCACGCGCCAGGTCGTTCGGGGATGATGACGCGGAGCATCGCTTCCTTCCCTTCGCCGACTTCTGCGCGGTCGGCGATGAAGCGGAGACGGCTAAAGTTGAGGTTGGCGCCGCTGACGGTGGCGACGAACCGCTTGCCCTTCCCGATGAGGTTGTTGTCCTGGATGTATTTTTTCATCCCAGCGACGGCGAGAGCTCCAGAGGGTTCGGGAACCGATCGAGTATCTGCGCGCGCGCGAACGGTCAGCTCCTCCCTCTCAATCCCACCAAAGAGTCGAACGCACCCTCAAAGACGTCCTTGATCGCCGCGCACACCTCGTCGTTGCTAACGAGCACAATCTCATCGACCAGCCCCGCGCAGAGGCGGAACGTCTCCTCCCCAATCTGCCTGACCGCCGTTCCGTCCGCAAACAATCCGACCTCCTTGAGCGTGAGCCGCTCGCCCGCGCGCAAGCTCTGGTTGAGCGCATCGGCATCGTACGTCTCTACGCCGATGACCTTGACGAGCGGCGCGACGGCCTTGATGTACGTCAAGATTCCCGCGAGGAGTCCTCCTCCTCCAACGCAGACAAAGATGGCGTCGAGAGCCGCCGCGTCCGTCTGACGCAAGATCTCGACCGCGACGGTCCCTTGTCCAGCGATAACGTAGGGATCGTCGAAAGGAGGGATGTTGGTAAGGCCGTGGAGAGTCGCCAGTCGAGCGCATTCGCGCTTCGCTTCGTCGAAATCGGAGCCAAAGAGGACGACCTTGGCTCCGAGACGGTCGACGTTGAGGTACTTGATTGAGGGGGTGTTGAGGGGCATGACGATGGTGCAGGCGATTCCAAGTTCGTGGCCTGCGAGAGCGACGCCTTGTGCATGGTTGCCTGCGGGAGAGGGTTAGTCAAGTTCAAGCTGAGCGGGTTTGGAAGGGGAGGTAGCAGAGCAATCGCAAGAGCTCCGTGTGAGGTCAGGCAGGAAGCGAGTTGAGTCCCTTCGAGCGCGACAGCCCGGCCAGGCAACAGGACCTGCTGCCTCGCCATTCTCGCCTCCTGCTCGATCTCCTCTTCCAGCTGTTTCTCCCCTCCTTAGGCTCTTGGCCGCTTCGCATGAAGAATCGTCCCAACGCCTTACTCTTCCACACTCCTCGTAGCCCAGTCGCTTGCGAGAGCGACCAGGCATGCGCAGGGTCAGCTGGAGGTGTAGGGACGATTGCGCGAGTCCGCCTTCAGAAAGGGCAACGCCTCAACGTCGTATTGAAGCTCCCCGAATCAGTGTGCACGGAAGGCTTCCAAAGCCCTCGAACCAAACTGCAGGGAGGAGCTCCCCTCGTCCAGCCTCGACCGTCCTTCCTCCTCCATCTCCTCCTCTTCCCTCCCGTACCCTCCTCATTCGCAGCCCATCTAGCGCATACCACTCCATATCACAACGGCACCAAACGAACCGCAGGCCACTCACCAGCGCTGCAAGCAATCACTCCCCTCCACCTCTCATCCGCCGTCAACTGCTTCATCAAGTTGAACGCTCCCCGAATCTTGAAGCTAAAGACAGGAGTAAGGTCCTCCCTCTTGAAGAGCAGCTGAGATCCCAGACGCGCCGAGAGCTGAGTGCGGGCGGGCAATCAGTGCGAGCGTATCGGAAGAAGGATGAGTCGGCGTACTTGGACTGCTGGCGTGAGAGGAGTGCCGGCTGCTGGGAGGATCGAGTAGACTGATGAAGTTAGGAGGAGTGGGAGGTAGTGGGGAGTTCCATCGGGTTGAAGGAGGTGAGCTGCACGAAGGGATCAGCTCGAGTAGATGGGATGGGAGAGAGTGAGAAAGCGTTACGAGCGAGTCGAGTAAAGAGTGCAGGATTAGGCGCTACGACTGGCCGAGGAACTGGGCCACCTGGTAGCAAGATTGTAGAGCTAGTCATACTTGATAACTCGTAGTAAACTGAGAGTAAGGAACAGAACAGAAGAAGAGGTGCGGGCAGCGAGCGACTTCGCCTGACTCTTGCTTTCTCGCATCCCTTCTCTCCCCAGAAACGCTCAAACGATGAGCCTTTCTGAACAAATCAGTGCAGCCATCGGAATCGCTCTATCGTCGTCCCCCTCGATCCCCCAATCCCAGCGCCACGACGCCCACCTCTTCCTCTCCCAAGTCAAGGACGCCAGCAGCGAGACCTGGCAGGCGTGCCTCGAGCTCTTCCTGGAGGAAGGGCCTGCAGGGAAGCGATGGGGAGCAGAGGAGCGCATGTTTGGAGTACAGGTCGTAGGGGAGAGGTGAGTCGGACGACCTGGTTGAACGAGGTTTTTCGGGGTGACCTGGCGCTCGACGCGCAGGTGGGAGACGTGCGGACGGAGTTGATGGTAGCTGGGGGTAGTGCTGGCGCTCTGGGCTGAGCTGGCTGGAGGGAAGCCTCTCCTACCAACGCCCCCATCACTCTGCCGACCGAGCATCTACTTTGGTTGCAGGTCGAGCTGTGGGCGCTCGCCCGAAGCTGCTGCAGCTCTTTTGAAGACTGCATGCGAGCTGTGGCGCAGGTTCTACCGGTGCACGAGCTTGGCTGGCGCAGGACACGAGAGGGCAGAGGCGTGCGTGCTGGCGACATCGACGAGCTGAGCAGCGAGCTACGGCTTGCTGCAGGCTCTGGATCTCGTGGTCCACACTGTCGCCTCTTCTCTCCTTTTGCCAGGGAAGCTTTTCTGAACGAGCCGCCGCTCGACACTCTTGGGAGCTTCTCGAGCTTTCCAGCAAGGCAGCGTCTCAGACCGCTCGAATCGCGCTGGCAGAACAAGCTAGCGTGGTGAGGGCTGTGTGACTCCTTTGCCGCTGGCGTGCTCTTTGAGCTCACGATGCGAGAGCGACGCCGCCCTAGTTAAGACCCTCACCCCGGTTCTCTCGAGCAAGGGGGGGAGAGGACGAGCTGCGCGCGATATTGATCGTCCAATGGAGCCACACGTAGCGCTCGTGTGCGCACGTCGTGGACGCGAGGAGGCGCGGAGGCCTGGAGCACCGGACACGGAGGTCGCGCAGCAAGGACCCCTTGCGATGCTCGCCCTTCGATGTCGCGTTCGGTACCAACCCGCCTCCCTTTCCTTCTGCACCGAGACCGGCTTTTGGTCACAAAGCTTGCGCGTTTGACCTGCAGGAACGCGCAGAGCGCCAGGGGAGGCCAGAGTGCTTGCCGACCTTCGAAAGTCGAGCAGCGAGGTGATGATCTCCGCGTCTTGCTCTGGCCTTGCTTCTGACCCAGAGAAGCGTTCCCCGAGCTTGAACTCACCACCAAACGTCTCAAGCGTTCAGTTTCCCTCTTCTCGTGCCCTTCGCTAACGGTTTGAACTCCACAGCCTATCTGGCCTCGCTCCTGAAGCACTAGCGTTTGTTCAATCCTCCCTCTTCGACTACTTTGCGCGGGAATACGTCAACGGGAGCGCCGAGAACGGCGTAGTCTGTACGTCCCTCTCCCTCCTATCCCAGCGCGACTCCAGCTGACCAAGTCTCGCAGTCCTCAAGAACGCCTCTCTCCACTTGACGACCCTCCTCTTCCTCCGCGTCTACCCCACTGCCTGCCCGACCTTCTTCACCTCCTTCCTCTCCCTCCTTCGCACCTACCCCTCGACTGTCACCGTCCCCTCTCCTGCCCCCTTCAACCCCCAAACGACGGATCTCTTCCTTCGACTACTCCACGAGGTGTCGACCGAGATCTCGGACGCCCAACTGCGGCTCAACAAGCCTGTCGTTCGGCTAACACGGGACTCGGAGCTCAGGGACGCGGTGCGGGAGGCGGACGCGCCAAAGTTGGCCGAAGCGCTGTGGGAGATTGTGCGGGAGTCGCTGGATGGGATCGACCAGGTTGAGGTTGGCAAGGTCGGGCTGAAGGGGACCGCGGCGCGAGAGGTTGCAGAGATGGTGATTCGAGTGGTTGGAGACTACGTCTGTGCGTTCCTCGTCCTTGTTCTTGCTCTTCTCGCGACGATACTGACGCCTCCCTTCGCAGCTTGGATCGACATCAACCTCATGGTCACCCCTACCTCCATTCCTCTTCTCCTTCGCGCTCTTCACCTCCCCTCCCCCGCCGACATCGGGATCCGGACAGCGACCGCCGACGCACTCCTCGAGACCGTCACCAAGGGCATGCCTGCGACCGACAAGCTCGCGCTCCTCAACGTGCTCGATATTGGCCAAGTCCTCGGCCGGCTCATTGCCATCGGCCGCGAGGACGGCACCAAGCCAAGCGAGGAGGTCGAGCGGTTCCGTGAGAAGCTCGGAAAGCTCCTCAACGGCGTCGGGACCGAGCTCTGCAAGGTCTGCGAGGACGTGCGTACTCTTTCGGCGTGCTCCTCGACGAAGCTTTGCTGATCTCCTGGGCCCACACAGAACATCAACCCGCCCGAGACCCGCATCGCCGCTCTCGCCGTCGCCACCTCCCTCCTCCCTCTCCTCCTCCGCTTCCTCGGCGACTCATTCGACGACACTTCCGCCTCAGTCTTTGGCTTCGCCACAGCCCTCCTTTCCGTCTACAAGAAGGAGAAGAAGCGCGCGTCGGTCGATCCCAACGCTCGCCTCGACCCCGAGAAGCGCGCGTTCCTCACCGAGCTCCTCAAGGTCACGCTGCAGAAGATGGAGTACCCCGCCGACGCAGAGTGGTCGATGAGCGTCGAGGGAGAGGAGGATGAGGACGCGCTGCTGTTTGCCGAGATGCGCAAGGTGCGTCGTCGGCGTTTGCAGGGGAGAACGAAACCTGACCCGCTCGTCGCAGAACCTTCGAGTTATTGGCGACGCTATCGCTGCGCTCGACCTCGAGCTCTACGCCGATGCTGTTCGGTCGATCGTCATCGCCACCATTGACGCGTACGAGACTGGCGGAGCCGTCGCCGCGTCGCTCTCCTGGCAGCGTCTCGAGCTCGCCATGTACCTCCTCTACGGTTTCGGTGAGTCCCCCTCGCACTCTTCCTGCCTGCTCGCGCCTGACGCGACCTCGCAGGCCAAGCAGCGAGCGTTACTGGACCGGGAGCCTTTGTCCAAGTTCCCGTCGCCGAGCTACAGAAGGGCAAGCGCGAGGCCGACTACCGCATCGACTACACGCAGTTCCCCCTCTCCCAGCTCGGCGAGATGATGCTCCGTGCGTGCCGAGGCAAGATTGTCGCCTACCCCCATGCGGCGGTGTCGATGCAGTTCTTCGAGCTCGTGGTCCGGTACCACGACTTCTTCAAGCTCTGCCCCGAGTACATTTCCGAGATCCTGCCGAGCTTCTTGGACGAGCAGTGCGTTTCTCGCTGTCACTCTCGCCGACGCGCTTGCTGACGATGGTCCTCGCAGTGGCTTGCACCAGGAAGACGACGCAGTTCAGGCGCGCGCATTCTACCTTTTCAGTCGATTCATCTACCAGGCCAAGTCGCTCGTCCAGGCTCAAGTCTCGGGCGACCTCATCAGCAACATCCTCGGACGGATGCAGGTGCGTCTCTCTCGTCCCAGCGAGAACCGTGGCTGACCTCGAATCTTTTGCAGGACCTTCTCGATGTCAAGGCGGAGCTCTCGACGCTTGAGCCCCCGACGAACGACGCCCTCACAAAAGCCGCCGGCACACCCACCTTCTTCGACTCGCAGCTCTACCTCTTCGAAGCGGTCGGCACTCTCATTTCGATCCTCAACCAAGTCCCCGATCAGCAGGTCTCCCTCCTCCGCGCCGTCCTTACGCCCCTCCTCGCCGGTCTTCAAGCGAACGTCCGCACGGCGGCAACGACGCACGAAGACTTCACCGCGGTCCTGCAGGCGCACCACCTCATGATGGCGGCAGGGAACGTCGCCAAGGGCTTCCCCGACCTTTCGGCACGCTCTCCGATCGCGGTTGGACAGTGGGTTGGAGTGTTCAAGGAGGCGACCGAGTCGATCTTGATGGTCGCCAAGTCGATGGGAGGGTTCGTAGTCATTCGCGATGCGGTAGGTCTTCCTCCGCGTGCGTCGCTTTCTCCGTACTGACGAGTTGTGCAGGCTCGCTTCTCGTTCAACCGCATCGTCGCCACGACCGGCGAGGCAATCCTCCCCCTCATCCCCGCCCTCATCGACTGCCTCATCGGCCAGATCACCTTCCCTGAGCTTGCGGAGCTGCTGGGCTTCCTCGGTCTCCTCATCGCCAAGTACAAGGTGCGTTGTTGCGTTCCCATCAACGACGACGTTCGCTAATCACCTTGTCCCAGATTGCGTTCGTGGAGATCCTCGACACGCTCCTCATGCCCGTCTTCAACCGCGTCTTCCACTTCCTCAAGCTTCCCATCACCGGCACCGACGATACCGTTCAGCACTCGGTGCTTCGTCGCGCCTACTTCTCCCTCCTCCTCTCCATCACCGGCGCGAACCTCCAGCAGGTCTTCTACTCTGATAGTGCGCTTCTTCCGCTGCCCGTCTCAGGACCTCGCTGACCCCTCCCTCGCAGAGAACAAGGAGCACCTCGAGAGCATCCTCCAGAGCGTCACCCACTACATTGCGAACGACTCGCTCGCTCCCGACCAGCGGTTCGGGTTCATCGTCCTCAACAAGCTCCTCAACCTCTGGGTCACTCCCTTCCGACCGGCGACCGCACCCGCACCCGCTGTACCCCTCCCTCCTTCGCCGGTTCCTGGGTTCGAGCAGTTCCTCTACAACAACGCCGTCAAGCTTTGCTTCGAGGTCCCTCTCAAGCCGAGCTTCGACTACAGTGATGCGCAGAGCTACCAGGTCCGTCTCCGTCTCGCTCGCTAGCTCGTGGGTGGTAGCTAACGACCTCTGCGCAGGTCATCGGCGAGATCGCCAACTTCCTCAAGGGTCTGCTGCAGAAGCGAGGCGTCGAGTTCGTCTCCTTCATGACGGACTCCCTCCTCCCTTCCATCCAATGCCCGCCCGACGCCGCGCAGGCCTTTATGACGGCTCTTCAAGAAGCTCCCGAGTGCGTTCTCTTTCGGCGCGGTTCCGTCCCGCAGGAACTGACCTGTTCTTTCGCGCAGCGGCAAGCAATTCAAGAAGTTCGCGTCGGAATGGCTCCGACAAAGTCGCGGGCCCGCGCAGTGATCCCTTAGCCTTCCTCCCCTCCCTTCGCATCCCCTTCGACGTCACTCCCAATCAACGATACCACCTGCATTCCACCACCGTCTCTTAGCATCCTTTACCCCCTCAAAATCGCCGACTCGCCGTCGCACCCTCCTTTGGAAATAAAGACAGGCCCTGATACACCATTGCACTTTCGCTGCGAGAGCTGCTTGCTACAACATGCGCACTCGCCTCCAGAGTCCCCGCGCGTTCACTCTTCCTCCTCCTCTCCTTCGAGGATCCCTCCCAAATTGGACGCTTCGACCGGCGTGACTCCCGACGTCAGCTGGAACGGAATCGAGGCGACGTAGTAATCTGTGGGGCCATTCGAGAGACGAATCGAGACGGTGATCGTGTACTGACGAGGATTCGTCAGAGCGAGGTTGAGAGGGGGGAGGGAAGGCTCACCTCTCGCTCTACGTTTGGCGTCTTGAAGCTCGGAATGAGGAGTTGCGAAGGCGTTCGATCTTGGGGATCCCGCATGTCGATGGGCATTCGGACCTTGTAGGCTCCAGCGCGATAGCAGGACGCGAGAGGAATGTCGAGCGAGACTTGAAGGCGCCTGCGGAGAGAGTCGAGTCAGCTGGCTTCTCGACGAAGGTTGACGCCAGAATGCGACGCGCCTGAGCGGCGCAATCTCCTTGTAGACTTTGCCGTTCCCTCCTCGGGTCCAGTTCCAACCGTCGACCGAGATGTTTGCGCGCTTGATCGTGATGTTGGGAACGGTTTTCGTGTCCAAGGCTCGACCAAAGAGGGTCGTTTTAGATGAGGGAAAGAAGGACAGATACCTGCGAAGCGAGACAGCGAAGTCAGTTCGATGTAGGTGCAGAGAGACGGACGCCAACCGCACATGTTAAGAGCTGACCGAAGGTTCGTGCGGGGGATGTGGAGAGGTTTCCGAACAACGACCTGCGCGCAACGACAAATCATCAGAGAAGGCCAATGAGCAAACGAGCGAGAACGCACCTCGACGACGAGATCTCCGAGGATCGTTCCGAGCGTGTCGGTTCGCAGCGAGATGACCTTGCGATGCGTCCTGCGATCGTTGTGCGCCGGATCCTCCACTACTCCTCCGATGTGGCTCTGCACCGCAGCTCGCTCCTTGTCTGCGAAACTCGGCAGGATGGAGAGGTCGCCGAGGTCCATCAACGCCGACGAAGGGGTGACGGGGAAGACGGCGCGAGTGACGATTCGCGAAGCCTTGCTGGCGAGGAACCCCCTCGTATCGATGAGCGGTCGAAGGAGGTCGTTGCTGAAGCTTAAGTCGATCCAAAGGACTGGGCGCTGAGGGATTGGGCGTCCGAGTCGACGGGAGTGCGCGTGGCGATGGGAGAGGGAAGGTTCGATCTTGAGGGCCCGCGAAGGTCGAGGATCGCTTCGCAGATCCATTCGACGCTCGCATCGGGGCTGTCGCGAGAGGTGGGTGGCGAAGGACGAAGTTCGCGATGGCGCTCACGATTCGCTCCTTGAAAGGGGTTCCATTCGTCAAATGAGACGAGCGAGGGGAGGACAAAGTGGAAGCGGAAGCTCAGCTCGTCCCCGTCCTCGTCTGGCTCGACGTCCATGTCCCCGTTCGAGATGAGGGACACCAGGGAGACGGAACTCCTCGCCCACTCGTGCTGGAGGCTCCACCGGACCGGCTCCGGCTCCTTGACCTTCTTCTCCCTCCCCCTCAGCGACTTGATGCTACCGTTCTGCTTCTCGTCGACGAGGATCCAGAAGAGCGTCCTCGATTCGACCGAAACCCGCACGGAGAGGGAGCGGAGGAGGGCGATGATGGGGACCTCGAACTCGTTCGGGCTGACGGGAGTGCGGCGATAGATGGTGACGGTTCCAGAGACTTGCTCGCCAGTGCAGTAAGCTCGAGAGTTTGGCGAAGGGTCGACGATGACTTGGAGTGAGAGTGTGGGGTCGTGGGAAGGATCGAAATGCGCGGCTGAGTAGGGGAAGGTCGAGGCGTCCGCGCTCGCTCGAGGTGGTTGCTGACGGGAGGTTTGGCGAGTGACGCTGCTGCTGGACTGCATGGCGGAAGGAAGGAGAGTTTGGATCATCGCGGCGAACTTGAGGAGAGAGGAGTGAGAACGAGGAGAAGGGCAGAGCGCTCGTGGGTCGACCTCCTCGGGGGTGTCCGCCGGGCTCAAGGAAAGTCAGCTGAGCGGGGAGAAGAGGTCCTTGCTCTGTGCGCTGCCCTTCGTGCTGGCCCGGGAGCTCGAGACTTGAGCAGCTGGGGAGGTTAAGAAGGTCGCTGGAGGCATGGGTCGAAAACAGAAGCGAGACCGACGTCTTCGCAAGCATTTCGAAGGCCAAGGGCGCAGCACTCAGTCCTCAGTCTTGAGTACGAAAGGTACCCGAGATTCTCGAGCAGGATTCAAGGTAAAGCAGGATGAGGTTCGTCGTCGAAGCAGACGTGAGGATCGAGATCCATCGCAGCCGCAAGGCCCTGCAAAGGAGATTGACGGTTGATTCCCGGCAAATTCGTCGGCTCCAGTCGCTCCACCCTCGACGCGAGTTACTTTTCGACCGGTCAGAGGTAGAGAGGGCTTCACTAGCCGGTTCGATCCGGCCGCGCGAGGTGAGGAGACGCTGACTGACGACCAACTTGAAGGCAAGGATTTCGGGAGGGAGTGTCGGTAGAGGTTTGCCGGAGGGAGGGAGGGGCAAGGGAGGGGGGGGGGGGGAGTTAAGGCGACGAGTGAGATAACCTGGAGTGCGATAGCTTGAGTACGAAGGCAGAACAGAGCAAGAGCAGGCCAAGTTGGGAGGAAGAATCTTGCGAGGCGTGGTCGGTCGGTCTCCTGGCGGCCGGCGGTCTGGACGAATAAGGCCATGCTCAGCGCTCAGCTCACTTTGGGACTTGTGTTCGAGGGAGGGCTCACCCAGCAGACGAGTCAGAGAAGCAGTTCTCAGTCGCTCGAGGTACCTGGAGACGCACGGCGCGGAGGGTCAGCGGGCTCGCTCCCCCAGTCGTCCAGGCAGTTAGATACTCACAATCTCTCTTGTGCGAGCAGGATTGGAGCAGGATTAGAGCAGAAACGAGCGAGAGGGTGAAGGGCAAAGAGGCGAAATTTCCCTTGTTTCTCGACCACAACTCCCGCCAGCAACTATCGCGCTCCCTAGCCGCCCTCAACATCTCGCCTTGAGCTCTGCCCAGCCGATCCGCCAGTCTCCGCTCTCGCCAGAAGTGCCCCCTCGAAGCACCACCTCCGCTCTCCCTCCAGCTCGGCGGAGCTTCCCACCTCGCAAGCGACCTCGCACCAGGAGGAAGGGACTGTTTTGGGGTCTACTGCTGCTTGAAGGTACGTTCTACGGGCTTCTGGATCCGAGGTTGGAAAGGGCGGGGCGTTGGGAAGGTGTGGGGAGGACTTTGGGAGGGAGCTGACCCTGGAGCCCCGCCTCACCGAGGGCGGAGCCTGTCGCCCTCGAGAAGGAGCGGGGACTCAGTACTCAGCTGCTGGATGGAGCTGGACCCAAGGGGCAGCGTACGAGGGACCCTTGATGCCTCTGCGTCCCCGCTCTCTCAGTCCTGTGCCCCCAGGACCAGCGCTGACTTAGGTTCTTCCCCAGGACAGGCCCTTTCTAGCAGAAGAACTGAGCGACCTCGTACGAAGCTCTTCTCTTCTCCGCTTTCTCATTCGTTGTCCTCTTCTCTCCCCGCCAGGCGAAGACCCAGCTGACCGCTTCGCCTTTCCAGCCCCTCCTGCCTCGTGAGCAAGTCTCGAACAACCCGCTAGACCGCACTTGCTGAACAGGTCGACCCTCAACAGATCCTCGCCGCAAAACACCTTCCTCGCTCCTTATCTACCCCCACCAATCCTCCGCCATGACCCTCCCAGTTCTCCCGACCGAAATCATCTCCCACATCTTCTCCTTTCTCGTCATCGACGTGCTCGTTCGGAGGAGCTTTGGCCTTCCCGACCTTTGCGCGTGCTGCCTCGTCTCGCAGAGCTTTCTTGGCCCTGCGCGAGCTGCGCTGTACCGGTCTCTCGACATCAGCTTCGACCCTCGCAAATTGAACAGCTACGGGCGTCCGATCAACGAGCGCATCGACATCAAGCCGGGGAACGTTCGCGAGGTCGATCGACTCGAGAACGACGCAGGGGACCTCTTGCGAACGCTCGTCCTTCACCCCCAGCTCGACGACGACGTTCACGAGCTCAGGATGCATTACTGGACGGGGTATTCGAACTTTTCGGCCGTTGAGGACCCGCCTTTAATCCTCGGAACGCTGTTGCGGCTCTGTGCGCGCCTGAGGAGCCTCGCGCTGCGTGGGGTTGATGGAGCGGAACTTCGTGCGGCGACGACGGCGTTGAAGGCGTGCGGTACGAAACTAGGAACGCTGTACGTGCTCGACGGGAGCATGGAGGGAGAATGGAAGGGCGAGATCGGCGACCTCTTGCGCTCGCAGGACGAACTCGAGAATCTCAACTTTTATACGCACTCGCAGTCGTTCCACCTCGGCAGCCCACGACCTGAATTCCACCTCCTCTCCCTCGACATCACCTACGCCTCGCGCGCGAAGCTCTCCTTCCTCCTCGCCTCATCCTACTCGACCCTCCGCACGCTCTCCCTCCTCGAATCCCCCGCCTCTGCCGACATTGATTTCTCCCTCTTCACCTCGCTCAAGAACCTCTCCATCCGCCGCCCTCTCGGTTCAGCTCCACGGAACCCCCTCCCCCTCTCCCGCTGCACCTCCCTCCGCCACCTCACCATAGAGAACCGAATCGACACCGCCGACCCCTCCCCCTCCCTCGCTGAAGCTCTCGCCATCTCCTGGTCGCCCTCCCTCCATTCCCTCGATCTAACGACTTATGCCATTCCCGCCACCGCCCTCCTGGCCTTCCTTCGTTCGACCAAAGCGGATCAATTGAGGGAGATGTCGTTTGCGATTCCCTGAAGATGGAGGGGGTGGAGGAGGTTCTCAAGGTGTGCGAGGCGAAGGGGGTGGCGGTGGGGCTCACGTTGTACGAGGTGGAGAGGGCTGCGAGGAGGAAGAGGTTCGAGGCGGAGTGAGCGCGAGGAGGAATTGGATCGCTTTCGTTGCTGTAGCTTTGTATTTCTTGTTAGTACTGCTGCCAATACTGGATTCGTACGACGGATTTGCGGCCGCAACTCGAGTAAACAAAAAGGAAGTAGCCGGCTTGAGGTAAGCGAGCGCCCCCCCTTCGTCGTCTCTTGCCCCCCAACTCTCCTCAGCTTCTCACCCCAAAGCCCTCCTCCAGTTCAACAGCCCAACATGCCCGCCACGTATCCAACCCAGCACGTCAGCGCCTCGTTCCCCTCTCCCTATGTCCTCCTCCTCTCAATGCACCGGGCCCCCGTCAACGCGTTCAACACGGCGCTCTGGTTCGAGCTCGGCGCGCACTTTGACGTCGCTTCCGTCGACCCAGACGTCCGCGTCGTCGTCCTTTCGAGCGGGCTCGTCAAGATCTTCACGGCCGGCTTGGATCTCACGTGCGTTTTGTCGGGTATGCGGGGAGGGAGTGGAGCTGATGCGCGGGAGGCAGGGAGACGAGCTTAGGACATATGCAGGGGAGTGATCCTGGACGTACGGCGCTTCTTCTTCGCGAGGTGCGTTCGCCCTTTCTACGAAGAGGAGACGGCAAGCTGACGAGGGAGGACAGCACATTGGCGAGTTGCAGGATGCTGTGTCGGCGATTGAGAGGTGCGACAAGCCTGTTATCGCGGCCGTCCATGGAATGTGCCTTGGAGCGGGGATCGATATCACCTCGGCGTGCGATGTGAGGTATGCGGCGGAGGGAAGCATCTTCTCAATCAAGGTGCGCCTTTCGCTCCTTCTACTCCTCCCGCTTCGACTTCTCCTGCTGCCAGATCAGCTCTGGAAGCTCTGCCAGATTAGCAGTGGAAGCTACAGCCAGCTAATCTTCTCTTTCGGTCCACAGGAAGTCGATGTCGGTCTCGCCGCAGACGTTGGATCTCTCCAGCGCCTCCCGAACAAGATCGGAAACGACTCGCTCATGCGGGAGCTCGCCCTCTCCGCGCGCAACTTTGGAGCCGACGAGGCTCTTCAACTCGGCTTGGTCTCCAAGGTCGTTCCTGGAGGCATGGAGGGAGTCCTCGCTGCGAGTCTGGATCTGGCCAAGGTCATTGCTTGTACGTGCGGTTCTTTGGGGATGTTCAAATTGGTGCTAATATACTTTGAATCGACAGCGAAGAGCCCGATCGCTACGTTGGGAACCAAGCATCTGCTCAACTACTCGCGAGATCATTCCGTCGACGAGGGACTTCAGTACACCAAGATCTGGTGCGTTCTCCCTCGCTCACGTCCTGTCACTCTTGCTAACGCGCGTGCTTCGCAGGAACATGGTCAGCATTCCCCTCTCCTTTGCCCCAGCGAACCAAACTGACAAACGACAACGCAGGCGATGCTCCAGGCCGAGGACCTGCCCGCCGCGTTCCAGGCGTACGTTCGCTCCTCTCGAATCTTGCGACACCAGTTGCTAACGAGGACGTCGGACGCAGGTTCGCGACGAAGAAGCCGCCGACGTTCAAGAAGCTCGGAAAGTTGTAGGAGGGCTGCTGGAATTTTGAACGCGCCGTGGGTTTTGGAGCGCAGCGACTAAATCGTACACCCTTTGGATTTTGCTTCAGCGCAGAACGGCTGGTCACTACGGATGAGGCCGGGTACCCATTCTGTGAGTTCCAAAGCTGCTACTTGATCTGCCAGCGCCCTCTCTCGTGCTTCTCCTCCCTTTTCCAGGGTGCTGAAAGCGTGGAAGGAAAGTTAAAAGTCTTTCTGAAGACCCAAGAGGGAGAGGGCTGTGTCAGGCAAGTGTGGGAAGGCCCGCCGCTAGGCGTCAAAGGCCCGCCGCATGCGAAGAGGGGAGTCGAGGGGGTCTCCTCTCGCTGCCAAAGACTGCCCCAATAGCTGAATCTGCTCTTCTGAACAACAAAACAGTTTGGGGGATCTTGGACTTCGACCAGAGGAGAGCACCGCCAGGAGAAGAAGGCCCGTCGCAGGCGAGAGGAGGGGGGTCTCCCCCCCGCTACCAAACAGTTCTGGCCGGAAAACACGTCGGAAACTGGCTTTGCTGTATCAGTAGAGCAGGAAAAACTTAGGGAAGGACAAGCTCGCAGGCCAGGTGAGCTCCGCAGACTCCTTCGCAACTTGGTCCTCGCTGCTCCTCGCTTTCAATGTTTGACTACTCAATCCCTACGCTCGAGTGCCTTTCTACTTGCTGGAGCTTCAGGGAACTGCAACGAGTCCCTGGCCATCAATTTTGGGGGTCTGGCGCGCTTTAAAAAGCGCGAACCGTCGGTTGAAGCCATCACAACTTGCCCTTCCTCTCTTCGCTGTTCCGATTACAACACCAGTTCGTTCAGGCTACTTCAACCCGCTGTTCAGCTCACATTGGCTGACTGTTGATCCAGCAGTTCAATCTCCGCTGGCGAATTCCCAATTTCACATATATCTGGGGGAGTCCCTCGCCTCTTCCCTCCAGTTCTGGACAAGATGAACGAGCACTTGAGTCCGGTTCTCAGTGCACGCCTGCGTTCAGATCCGGGCGTAGAGCTGTCGGAGAGAGAATCCGTGGGTCAAGTCTCCGCTGCGCTACAATAAATTGAACGGGACGAGCAATCCCCCCTAGTTCTCTCCCCATGCTGGACTGCTGCACCCTGCCCCAGTCAACACGCTGGCTAGTAGCGTCGTCGGCAGCACTCTCGGATTCCGAAACGAGATCTCGCTGCCTCCGGAACACGGCGGCATGAGCGCGAGATTGCGGAGTGCGACGCCGGCTGTCTCTGCGCTATCGACCCGCTTCCAGCTCCCGTATGAAGCTGCCCGTGCAGGCTTGAGGATAGCTTACTTGTCGCAATCGCAATCAAGTTTACTTAGATCGAAATTGACCAGATCCGGACTTGGACTCGTTCGATCAAACTCAAGCCCTCCCTGCTTCCTCCATCCCGCCTTCGCCAGTTCAGCACCTGCCCCCACACGCCCTTGCCGCGCCCCAGCTCTCTCCACTTCACCCTCCGACGCCTCGCCAGCTCACGCGCACCGACACGAGTGAACGACGTCGACGCGCCATCTCCTCTCTCCCTCCCTCCCTTCCTCCTCAGCAATGTCCCGCGCGCGCGTACGCCAGCTACCTCTCTCCCTAATCTGTATCGTAATCCTCAACGCCCTCCTCCTCCTCTACCTGCACTCTTCGCCCTCCACCGCCCCTCCTCCCCCTCTCTCCATCTCCCCCGCCGACTCGTGCGAAGTCTGCGTCCTCGACCCCTCTGACCCGTTATGCCAATACGGGATCGACAACATCCGTCTGAGCAGGGCGTACGAGGGGAGTGGGTACCGGGTGCGCAAGATGCTGGAGAAGGGGTTGAGGGGGGAGGAGATTACGATTGGGGTGATTGGGGCGAGCGTGACGCAGGGGCACGGGCTGAGAGGGAAACCGACGTATCATGATCACCTGCTCGAGGGCTTGCTGGAGCTGTTCCCAGGGCAGGTCAAGAGGTTTGATGGGAGCTCGTCGGGGATGAACAGTGAGTCGCGGTTTGTGAGGTGCCGGCCGTGGAGGAGAGAGCTGATGCTGGTGCGCCGTGTAGGCGAATTCTATGGCTACTGGTAAGTAACGATCTGGGGAGCAGATCGGAGCAGGGGAGCTCCGTGGCTCGAGGACGATCTCACTAACGCCCCGCACTCTCTAGCTTCCACACGGTGCTGCCAAACGACCTGGACATGTACATTGTGGAGCTCGTGCGTTCACTTCTTGCTCTGCAGAGCGTTGCTAATCCCTAGACGAGCGCAGGACATCAACAACGAAGCTACCGACGCGACCTACAAGGCCGACGATACACTCTTCCGCCTCCTCCTCAATCTCCCCCAAGAGCCTGCCGTCATCCGCGCCTCAGTCTTTGCGCTTGCCTTTCCGGATCTCGCTCGAGGACTCGTCTCATCCCTGTACGCGCTTTCTCCCTCTCGTCCACCACAAGCTCGCGCGCTCTCCCTCCGAACCTCCCCACTGACTCCCCACTCTCAGAGTCATGTCCGAGTTCTTTGACGTCCCCGTCATCTCGATCCGCAACTTCCTCCTCCCCCACCTCATCCTCCACCGAGACCAGACCTCCATCTTCTTCGCTGCCGACGACAACGGCGGCACCGACCTCGTTCGTCCCTTTTTCTCCCCACCGCGCCACCCGCTAACGCCTTCTGGGACCCAGCGACACATTTCTGCGAATTCGCATAAAGCTCTAGGCGACATGCTCACGCTGTACATGCGCGAACAGACGTGCGAAGCTCAGCGTCGCCTCTCCTACCCTCCGCACGCACACGTCGGGATCTGGCCAGGGCACGACATCCTCGGTAAAGTTCCCGCCATCTTCCTCTGGGACACCGCACGTCCCTTTCTCTCCCCTTCTCCAGCGCCTCGCTGATTGGAGCGAACGCAGTACACGAACCCCTCGGTCCCTCCCCCCGTCACCCCTTCGTGCGATTTCGCCTCTTCCAAAACGCACCCTCTCCTCCCGATCCCTTCGACCACTTCAGACAGCTGGACGATCATCGAATGGAACGGGAAAGCGGCCTGGCAGACTTCCGAAGTCGGCGCAATCATCTCGTTCCCGTTCGTCGGCACGCGAGTGGGCCTGTTTGTTTGGAGTTCGAATGGGGTCGGTCATACGATCCCGCCGGGGAAGATGGGGTGCTGGATCGATGGGAACGTCGGGCGGGTGGTCGGGGTCGATGCGTACAAGTACGATCCGATTGGGAGCTCGCTGTGCGTTCCTCCCCCTCTCTCTCTCCTCTCTTCGCTTTCGCTGATGATTGTACGCGCAGGTGGGCTGTTGTAGGACAAGATTTATCGCATGGGGATCAGTGAGTTTGGTTCCAAAGTTCTGCGAGCGAGAGCTAGCTAACGAGGCTCCGCGCAGCATTGTGACGTGCAAGCTGCTGGCAGAGTCGTCGACGGAGGGGCACGATATTCGGATACAGGGAGTTGCGGCGCAATAAACGTGTTAGAAGCGGCTCAAGGTGGTTCGCGAACGATGTAGCGAGAGCAGAGCTGCGCAAGTCGACGAGTCGAAGAGCGTGCGGCGTGAGGAACGACGACGAGAAGTGCAGCCACGTCGGAAATGGTAGTCACAAATGCAGGGGGGAGTACTACAAAACTTCGATTAAAGGGGGACTGAGGGGAGCGAAAGTCGAAGATGCGAGGGGTGTGTCCAGAACGACGTCGGGGGGTCTAAAAGATCTCGTTGGCGAGAGGGCAGTCTTCGAGCGAGTGGCCATACTCCTGCAAACAGAATGGCGTTAGCTCAAGCGCTCGACGAGGCGACGAACGAGGGAGACTCACCTCGCAATCATCGCAAAAGTCCGCCCCGCTCGGCGGGATCGTGACCGGAGACTTCTTGCCCTTCGTAGGACTCGCCGCCAGGTTCCCAACTGCGAAAGAGTGAGTATCAATCGATTGGAAGGACGAGAGAGGAGGACGCACAGATTGGGCAGGAGTCCAGGTCGTGGCCCGTCTCGCCGCACATGTCGCAAACGTCTTCGGCAACGGAGGTCGCGCCGTTCGTCTTGCTAGACGCAGCCGGTGCCTTCGCCGCGAGACGCTTGTACTTCTCCAGCTCCGACTCGAGTTCGTCCTCGCGGTAGATCTTGGACTCGATGAGAGATTCGAGCTCGGTGACCTGCGAGAACCCCACGTCAGCTCCCTGCTCGCGCGTTCCCAGCGACCAGCTCACCTCCTGGTTGAGCGCCTTGATCTCGCGCTCGGAACGCTTCTCCGCCTCCTTGAGCTTGGTCTTGAGGTCATCGACTTCCCGCTGGAGAGGTACAGCGCCGAGGAGCTGCGTCTTGTTGTTGGCGGCGCCTGGAACGTTCGATCCAGAGGCCATCTCGGCCATCAAGCTGCAGGAGAAGCGGCGTCAGTGGCGAAGAGTGGGAGGCTGCGAAGGTCTGAACGCACTTTTCGACGGTAGCTTCGAGCGATCGTTGGGCGTCCCTGCGAGCGGACAGATCAGCGAGGCCTCCAGAAAGCCGAACCGCGACGGGACGCACCTGAGCTCCTGCGAATCGCTCATAAGAGACTTGTTGCGGTCGACCATCTGCTGGTTCTCCTCCGTCAACGTCGTGATGATGACCTTCAGCCCGACGATCTGCTCGCGCATCGCGGTGAGCTCGTCTTTGCCCGACGCCGACCGCCGGTTCGAGAGGCTCGTAGCCGAATCGCGTTGTGTAGTAGGAGAGGAGAAGGCCGAAGGAATGTCCTGAGAGGTCTGTTGGACGGGAGTGGAGGTGTTGAGCCTGAGAACCGAGAGGCGATCGCTGCGAGGTTCGACGGGGCTCGAGGAAGGGGAGCCCGAGTCGCTGACGATGGATCCTGTACGTGCGGGCGAGCGATGGCACTTGTCGATCTCCTTCTCGGCTGCGCGTAGGTCCTCACGCAGCTCGGTGACGAGTTCTGCGTTCCTCATAGCCTCCCGACGCGCGTCCTCAAGCTCACGAAGCGAGGCCTGACGCTCCACTTTGAGCGTCGAGAGCTGCTTGTTGGCGCGCTTGATTTCGTCGGCGAGCTCGTTGCTGGCGGTACCAGAGGCGTCGTGTCGGAGGCCTTCGACCTCGGATCGCTCGTTCTCCAGCGCGGTCTGCGACTCGATGAGCGCCTCCTCGAGCTCCTCGATTCGGGCGGCGGCTCGAGATTCGGCTTGCGTTGATCGTTCTGGTAGAGTGGAAGCAGGTCAGCAACGTTCGAAGGCGAATCGTGGCAAGGAAACCGCACCAATGGCGTCGCGAAGAGTCTTGACCTCCTTCTTGAGAGCCATCTCGACCTCGCCGCTCTTCTGCCTCCTCCTCCGCGCGTCCGTGACCTCGGAATCGAGGTGCATCCTCGTCTCCTCGAGCTGCTCCTCCAGCGTCGCCATCTGCTTGCGCATGTGCTCCAAGTCGGCCAGCGCGTTCTCCGCATCGATAACGTCGGCGGCGGAAGTGTGCGCCGACGAGTGCGACGACTTGAGGTGCATCGAAGGCGAAGGAGGGGTCGAAGGGCAACTAGCCTGCAGTCGCGCAAGCTGAGCCGAAAGCGAGTCGACGAGCTCGACGCTCTCGAGGCGTCGGTCCTCGATCTCGGCGATCCGGTCCTCGTACGTCTCGCAGAGCGCCTGTCCCGCGCCTCGAAGCTTGTCGATCTGAGAGTTGAGGTCGAGTCGTTCCTCGTCCGCCTCCTTGGTCGCCTGCGCCATCCGGTCCTTCAAGGATTCGAGCTCGCTCTGCCGCGCCGCAAACTTGTTCTCCCACTCGCGCGCCTGCTTCTCCGCCGCCGCCTTGACGCTCGCCTCGCTCCCGACCAGCTCCTCGACGCGCTCCTCCAGTTCCCGCAGCCTCGACTGATCCAGCTCCCTCGCACCCTCTTCGTCCCCAATCCCCGCCGCCCGCACGAGTTCCCTCTCCTTCTCCCTCTCCCTCTCCCGCTCCTTCTCCCTCTCCAGTCCCGCCAACTTCTCCCGCACCTCCCTGAGCTCATGCTCCTTCTCCCCCAGCCTATCCTCCATCTCCCTCCCAACCCTCTCGCTCCCTTCCAACAACCTCCTCACCTCACCCTCCTTCTCCCTCGCCTCCCTCGCCTCCTCCAACGCCTTTCGCAAGTCTTCCCCTTCCTCGTCATACGACTGATGCGACTGCCTCGAGAGGCTCGACGCGAACGATTGTCGCGAAACGCTCCGCATGCTCGGCGTCGCGGGTCGACTGACGAGGGACGAGTCGGTCGCGATGCTCATCCTGCGACCCGAGATGGAGGGAGTTCCTCGGCCTGAGGTGGAGGGGGTTCCTCGACCCGAGACGAAGGAGGGAGTCATGCTGCGGCTGCCTTGGAAAGCGGTGGGGACGGGAGGGATGTCGTGCGTGCGAAGGGAGGAGGGTGGTCGTTTGAGTGCGCCGCCGAGGGATGCGCGGGGGGTGCCGATGGACTTGCGCGGGGTGGCGTAGGAGGGAGTACCGGTGGTGGTGCGGGGAGCTCGAGCGGGACGAGGGGTGGAAGGGGAGGCGGGAACCGAGTTTCCCAGTGCGAGCTTCTCGGGACTCGCTGCGCGCTTTGGTGTTGATTTTGAGGGGGAGGAGGTGGACGCTGCGAGGCGTTTGCTGGCGAGCTCTTTGGCGGTCATGCCGAGGTATTTGGAGGCGCGAGAGCCGGCGGTGATGCGGGAGGCGGCGTCGGTGGAAGCGGAGGGTCGAGGAGGTGGAGGCATCATCGGCTTGAGCGTAATCTTGGAGAGGGGGAGGAAGAGGCCGCAGAGGGGTGGGCAGGCGAAGTATTGCGCCCTGCGATGGCGCGCTCGTTAGCTCTCTGTTCCTGGAAACAGCGTCCGGATCTCAGCGACTCACCCCTTGACACTCCCGTCGTTCTTCCCTTTCCCAGCCCACGCCTCGTCCAGCTCGACTCCACCCCAGTTCCCTTCCTTCCCCTCCACCTCGCCCAAGAACCTCACTGTCCCCTCCATCGCGACTCCTCCCACCTCCAGCGTGACTGCATCCCCCACTCCGAGCTTGGCCACTTTCGGAGGCGGAGGAGCCCTCTTTGGCGTCGCAGGTGCGACTCTGCTCGAAATGGAGCTCCCGAATCCGGTCGGCGTCTTCGACCTCGGCGGGAACTGCGGCGTCCTCGGTGTACTGCTAGACGAGGGCGTGCCCGGCCTCGAGACGCTCTTTGCCATCGACGCGCGGAGGTTCATCATGCTCGGCCGACGCAGCGCCCTCTTCCTCTCCTCGACCGGCGACGCCTCCATCCCTCCGTGCAGCCCAATCACCGGACTCGGACTATCCGAGCTCCCACGTCCAGCAGAGGACGAGTAAGGATCGGGAGAGTCGTACCGCGCCGGGTTGTTCTTGCGCATCGCTTCGGAGAGGGAGTCGAGCTCGTCCGCCGCGCGGGGGAAGAGGAGGGAGGAGGATCCTGGCGGCTGGCTGATGGATTTACGGCGAGGGAGGGATGAAGGTTGGCGTGGCGTCGTCGGAGGGCGGAGGGACATGGCTGACGCAGAGGATGGGAGGTCGTGAGTAGGGAGGGGTCGAGGCGGGCGGGCTGGTCTCTGCGCGAGGTGAGAATAGAATCAGCGCCGTTCAAGCTACGCTGCCACTGCTGCCTCGAGTCCAGTCCCCAGGTGCCCCACCAAGCTCGAGCTCGAGCTGCTGCTGGAGCGTAAATGCGGAGTGGAAGCTAGGATTGGCGCCGACGAGGAACAGAGGCCAGCTGAGCTGAAAGTGGCAACGAGACCATCAGCTATCTTTGGTCCCACCTAGCGGTCTCTTCCGGCGCCTCGACTTGAACCGCACGACCACGCAACAGGCTGAGAAGAGGCCCGCCCTCACTCACCTAGCTCTGAATGCCCCAAGTCCAATCGCAAAGCTCCTCCTTCAAGTTCAAGCCTTCTGAAGCCTTCTGCAGAGACTGAAGACTGTGAGGAGTGGCGGCGCGCGTTGGGAGAGGGAGGTGTGGGGGTGGCGAGCTGCGTTGATCGATGCGGATGGGTTGCTCTCAGGCAAGCTGGTCACGCGCAATAGGCTGGCGTGGTAGGAGAGGGTTCCAGGCGCAGTAGGCTGGCGCTACTCGGAGCGAAGGTGGTGGGCAGGAGCGAGAGCGTTGCGCCCTCTCACTCAACAACAAATCTCTCGACTTGGGCTGGCTTGGACTCGTACCATCGCCTCTCTCTGAGGACACCCTGCTCGTACCTGGCCAAGATCAGCTCCCGTCTATCTCGAGCAGAACCTGAGCCTCCCCTGCGACCGCAGCCTTCCTCCAGCGTGACTCGATCTCGTTGGTGGATGCTCCTCGCCTGTTCAGTTCTCCAACCGTTCAACTCCCTCCGACCACGCCAAACGATCTGCAGATACTCTGCCGAATTCCTTCTCCACTATCGTCTCGCTTGGCGTAGCGTTTCGTCCATCGCTCGACCTTCCTCATCCCCTCCTGCACCTGAGCCTCAACCCAGGCGCCGCTGCTCTATGCCCGACCACATCTCTCTCACAGTGAGTCCAATCTCTTGATTGGGTAGCCAAGTTGTTGATCCATGAGCTCCACAGTTTCTCGGAACGGCAGCAGGGCGGCCTTGCGAAACCCGCAATGTGTCCTCGCTGGCGCTCAAGCTGGACTCCCGCATGTGCGTCCTTTTGTTCCCGCACGAATCGCTTGCGACACTAACCACCATCTCTACAGATGGGTCGTGGACGCCGGCGAAGGAACCCAGCATCAGTTCATGAAGAGCAACCTCAAGATGAGCGCCGTTTGGAAGATCTTTGTGACGCATATGCATGGTGCGTTCCTGCTCCTCCGTCCTCCCCAATCCCTTCTAATCCTCCTTACGATCCCACAGGCGATCACATCAACGGCCTCGCTGGACTCCTCTGTACCATCAGTGCAGGCGAAGGCGGAGTCCTCCCAGGAATGATTGATCCTCGCACCAAGAAGCCCGCCACCGCCGTACGTTCTCCCTCGACATCTTCCGAGCCCCACTGACTTCTTATTAGCCCGCAACAGAGATCTACGGCCCTTCTGGCTTGCGAGAATTCCTCCGCATGAACCTCCGCCTCACCCAATCGGTCCTCACGCGCCCTTACGTCGTTCACGAGCTGCTTTTCGATGGCGAGGGGGCCGATACGACGACGACGCTTCACGAAAGTGAACGACAAGGCTCCGACATCCGCCAATCCTCGGGCGTCTGGAAAGATTTCGTCACAAGCGAAGGGATCCAAATCAGCGCCGGCCCAATCCTGCATACCAGTCCGTCCTTCTCTCTTCCCCCCGTCTCCTCGCTAACTCCTCTGGCGCAGTCAACTGCCTCGGCTACATCTTCCACGAGCTCCCCCGCCCGCTCCCACTCGACCTCCCCTCCCTCCTCCCCTCTCTCCAATCCCCCTCGAACGTCGCCGCTCTCCGCGCCCAAGGGATCCGCAACCCCCTCTCCCTCCTCTCAACCCTCACCTCGAAACGACTCCCCCTCACCCTCCCCGACGGAACGATCCTCCAACCTCCTCCCCTCGGGGGCCCAGGGCGGAAGATTGTCGTTTTGGGGGATACGTACGATGCGAGCGGGTGTACCGAGTTGGCGAGGGGAGCAGATTTGCTGGTGCATGAGTGCACGAACGCTTTTTTCCCGATGTTGGACGACAGTCAGGCCCCTGCGAAGGGAACGACGGGGTCGAGCGTGCGGGAGAAGGCGAAGGAGCATGGGCATTCGACGCCCGAAGTGGCGGGCGAGTTTGCGAAGCGGGTCGGGGCGAAGAAGTTGGTGATGAACCACCTTAGTATCAAGTATCCGGATGTGGGGGAGTGGAAGGAGGGGGAGAGCGAGGGGGTCGGCAGGAAGAGGGCCATGTTGAGGGAGATTGAGAGGCTTGCGAGCGAGGTCGCTGGGGTTGAGGCGGTTGTGGCGGCGGATTTTATGGAGGTCGAGGTGCCAAAGAGGAAGTTAGTCGTCGTGCAGGAGGGAGAGTAGAAGGTGGAACGTGTAGATTTGCGTCGTTGAGGTCGTCGTGAGAGGGAGACCAGGTCCGCTGCGGCGTACTTTCTACCGCAGGTTCGCTTTGCCAGCCTTTGGGAGGCGCAGGGATAGGGAGTGTAGCTGTTGAATTTGCCGACACGAGCGGGGGAGGAAGAATATTGGCGGCTTCGCAGCTGTGCTTTACTCGCTCGCTCGCTGCCGTCCCAACCTGCGCCCGTTCCAGCGGCAAGCTACCACCCTCGTTCGCTCCGAAATAACTCGTTCCAAATAGAGCAAGATCTACCCTCCACCCTTTTCGGGTCCCCCGTCCTCCGCACGCAATCTACCTCCTCGCTCCTCCTCCCTACTTGTCCTTCTCGTTCTCCCCGACCACCTCTCCCTTCTTCTCCTCCTCCGGGAAGACCTTCCCCTCCGTCGCGTCGATAACCCTCGCGATTCCCCTCCGGTCAAGCCACTTCTCCTCGGGAACGATAAAGTACGAGACGACAGCCATGACCGTCTGCGAGCTCGATCAGTACCGTCGCTCGAGGCAGGAGGAAGAACGCACGACGGCGAAAAAGATAACGCAGCTAAAGTTGAAGGTCTCTGGCTTCACTGGAAAGGTGTCTGCGGCGGTGTTAGTACTCGTCTGGCGCTGGAGGAGCAAGAACCTACAAGGCGAGAAGAGGACACAGAGGACGAAAGCTGCGTCGGGGAGTCAGCGTCGTGGCCAGGAAGAGAACGAAGAGAGAGCGCACAGTTCCAAATGGCGGCAACGATGCAGAACGGGACTGAGAAGCGACCGTTCGACCACTTGGCGTTGGCGAAATCGCCGCGAGTGAAGATGAGGCGAAGTACGGGGATGAGAGCGTCTGCACAGGCCGTCAGTCTCGCTCTTCCGGCTTGAGCGAAGAAACTCACAAGCCGCGATAGTCGGAACTCCGCTGCACGAGATGAGCGAGAGGAACGCAACGTTGCTCGGCAAGATGGTGCACAGCAACACG
Source organism: Glaciozyma martinii (assembly GCA_025758715.1). Lineage (NCBI taxonomy): Eukaryota > Fungi > Basidiomycota > Microbotryomycetes > Kriegeriales > Camptobasidiaceae > Glaciozyma > Glaciozyma martinii. Next base: position 34,719 of record JANGFH010000027.1, on the reverse strand, counting down.
CCCGCAACCTGTACCTCGTCAGCCCAATTCGACCCACAGCGAGAGAGGAGCACGCACGATGCCGATGAAGATGACTGCGTTCCTGGGCTGGCCGTTGTGGTCGACCTTGCCGATCCAAGTCGACCCAGGGAGGATTCCGTCGCGAGCGATGGCGGAGACGAGACGCGAGGCAGCGACGATGGCGATACTCATGTTCTGTCGCACGGAAAGCAAGTCAGCAAAGGCAGCAAAGAGAAGCCAGAAGAGACGGCGCACGATAAAGAGCCCAATGATGGAGATGATCGTCATAAATAGGCCTCCTGCGCGCCCGAGAGCGAGATCGTAGATGAGGACGAAAGGCTGGGGAGCGGCCAAGGTGAAGAGGGTGTCCAGGCTCGGGGAGCAAAAGAGGAGGAGGATGAGGAGGGGCTGTGCGCGATGGAGAAGTCAGCTCTTGCTTGAGGCTTTGGTCGCCGGCGAGGGCGGGAGGAAGGGGGGAGACTCACGAAGCCCATGATCGCGCTGACCGCGCAAGACCAGAAGACACCCCTCGCAGCAGCCTTGGACGCGTTCTTTGTCTCCTCGGCAATGTGACCAGCGGCGTCGAATCCAGTGAGAACGTAGGCGGTGGAGAGGTACGATAGGGTCCAGTTCCAGCCTTCGGACTGGTGGGAAGAGGTGTTAGCTTGCGAGGGTGTGGGGTCGTGGAGGGAGGAACGTACGGCTCCGGTGCCGTTGAACCTTTGCGTAAAGACCCATTTGGCGCTCTGGAATCCGTACGTCTTGGAGACTCCGATTGGCAGCCAAATCACGAGGAGGAGGTAGTCGAGAGTCATGATGATGAGCGAGACTTTGAAGATCCATGCGAGCTTGGCGGCTGCGTAAAGTCAGCGAAAGGGCGAAAGGACTCGAGTCGAGGAGGAAGAGAGGACGTACGTGACATGCAGTTGGACAAGATGGCGAAGAAGAGGCAGACCTCGGAACAGATCCAGACGACGGCGCGGAACTTGATGTTGGTGTACGCGATCCCGTCCGGGAAGAACGTGTCGAAGACGACGAGCTCTGAAAGCATAAAGTTGACGGTGGCCTGCGCGGTGGATGCGACAAAAGACGTCCAGGCGCACACGACCCAGAATGCCACGACAAAGCCGAAGAAGCGGCCGTACTTCTTGCCAGCAGCAGCGGCAGCCCAGAGATCTGTGGCGGGAGTCAGCTGGCGCAGGAGGCGGAGAGGGAGCGGGCGCACAGATTGATCCGGAGAGGGGGATCGAGGAGCAAATCTCTGCGAGCGAGGCGGCGGTGATGGACATGCAGATGGCCGTCACGATCCATGAGCTCCACAAGGCAGCAGGTCCTGCACACAGGCCTCGTCAGCTGGTGAGCGACGGCGGAGGCGAGGGAGGACGTACCTCCGCTGTAAATTCCAGTCGAGAACAGGATCTTGATGCCTCCAACAAAGTACAGACCCCCGAAGGCTGATTGGAAGCTCTCAAACTGGCCCCAGGAGCGATGGAGGGTCTGCAGGGGATGGGGGATCAGCACCTCTCCTGCGCCAGCATCCGACGCCTCTTCTCCCTCCTCACTGAACCCAGCTACGAAATGGAACGCACCTGCTTGTAGCCCAGCGCATTCTTCATTCCCCGGAGATCGAGTCAGCGATTCCCTCCCGCAAGAACCACAGCGATCGCAGCACTATCCCTTCGCACCCATTACGGCGGATCAGGTTCAGACGGTTTGATCTCAGCAACTCGAGCTGCTCTCCCTGCACTCTTGTGAGACGCAGGCAGAAGAAGTGTACGAGAGCACCCGTAGTGCGGCGGCGGAACACGCGGTAGCTTCCCGTTCTCTCGTCGCCCTCGTCCTCGCGGATTCGATGCGGCAAGACGAGTGAGGAGGCCACCAGCGGTAGCGCAAAGGACACGAGGTACGTTACCTGCGAGGATCGAACGGTTTGAGAGAGCTGATTGCCCTGGGCGGGCGGAGAGATGTTGCTGCGATCTATCGGTGCGGGCTTCTCACGAGCTGAGCTTCGTCGTCGTAAGAAGCGGCGTCTGAGCTGTCGTTCTTGAGATCGCTTGACATCTTGAGTTGGAGGGAGGAACAGAGGAGCCGCGGAGATTCGACAAGGGCAGGAATCAATTGACTACAAAAAAAGAAATCGGAAGCTCCCTCAGACTCAGAGATCCTTTCCCCTCCTGGTCTCTCCCCTCGAACTGCTCTCCCCCGCCACTTTGATTCCCTGCTCAGAGACCTCGGGGATTGGAGGGAGGAACGCCCGCCGGCCTCCGCCAGCCTCTCGTTTAGAGTTCCTGCCTCGTTCGATCACTCAGGTTCATCTGGCCGCTTTGGGTCGGGGCAGGGCTTCTCTCGGTGTCCGTTGAGGGGATCGGAGTCTGGACTGGAGACCGCCAGCCAGAACGCAGGCAGTCTGCTGCTCGCGTCCCTTCTCGTTGCTCGCTCAAGCTCTCTTTCATCTTCCCTCTCGCCGCCATGCTCCCCGCCATCCTCACCCTAGTCCTCCTGTTCACAAGCTTAGCGCGGAGCGAGGGAATCCGCATCCCCCTCGTCCAGCGAGACCAGTTTTTGACGCAAGCAAACGGAGCAGTCGATCTCAACGCTCTGCGGGCGAGCACAACCCGGCTCACGACGTGCGTTCCCTCCCTCTGTGGCCCTCGCTCGGTACGCTGACCTCCAACACCCCCACAGCAAGTACAACCACGTACGTTCTCGCAAGTTTCGCTATTCGTGCAGCCACAAGCTGATCCATCCCTTTTGTTCAGAATCGAAGGAACCTTGTGGCTCACGGTCTTGCTCCGGTTGGTTCGCGGCTCCTCTCGCGAGGGTTCGTCGCTCTCGAGCCTATACCAGCAGGTACGTCTTCATCATCTCCGCCGCTGCTCAACTTCCTGACTTCCAATCGCAGCTTGGGCGGGTAACGTGACGATCGGCACGCCTCCTCAGTCCTTCCTCATCGACTTTGACACCGGTTCAGCCGACTTTACTGTACCCGATTCTACCTGCTCTTCCACAAATTGCGGCGTCAAGGCACGCTACAACGTGGCCGCGAGCACCTCGGCTGCCAGGACGAGCCAGTTTGTGACCAGCTCGTTCGCAGACGGCAGTGCTTCTTCAGGGTGAGTCCCTCGCCCTTGCCTCGTTACTCAAGGAATGCCGCTCATTCCCTTCCTTGCGCTCAGAACTGTCATCATCGACCGAGTTACGGCGGGCGGGATCATTGCTCGGGACCAGCGCATCATCTCAGCTTCCTCGTTGAGCTCCTCCGTCAAGAGTCTCCAATGCGACGGGTGCGTTCCCGTCCGTCTTTTTTTTTGCCTCGCCCTAACCTCTTTCGCAGAATCATGGGCATGGCGTACACCGCTCTGAGCTCCTCCAACAGTCCCTCAGTCCCGTTCACTGCAAGTTCCTCTCTTGCTCGCCTCCCTCCCTAGCTTACCTCCTTCTGCACAAACAGATCTTCAACGCCGGCCTCGGCTACGTCTTTGCTCTCGCTCTCTCCCACATCGCCGGCGTTTCAGAGCTCGCGATTGGGACCATCTCGCGCTCCAAATCGACGGGTCCGTTCCACTACTATCCCGTGGTCCATTCTCCTGGCTGGAGTATCAAGACGTACTGGCAACTCGGCAACAGTACGTCCTTTTCTTCTCCCTCCTGGTTCCTTCTCCTGACGCTCCTTTGCAGCTGCACCGCTCGTGAACGGCTTGTTCACTCTTCCCTCGCGGGTCACCTCGATCATCGACTCCGGAACGACTCTCATCATCGTCCGTCCCTTCTCCCTCTTCCGTTCGGTCCCTCATCTCTAATTCGTTCAACTCTACAGGCGCCTCCTGCAAGCGCAGCGACGTTCTACTCGAAGATCCCTGGTGCAGCTCTCCTCGCTGGTTCCGCAAACTACTACACCTTCCCTTGTGCCAACATTCCCAAAGTCACCTTTATCTTCGGTCGTTCCAGATATGTCCAATTCCCCGTTGCTACGAGAGGTGCGTATTTCCTCTCCCCGCCGTTGACGAGCGAGGCTGACGAGAGCGGAGCAGATTTTAATCTGGGGTTCGTGGGCTCGGATCGGACCAAGTGCGTTGGAGCGATTGTTGCGCTTGATTTGGGAGTAGGAACTTCATGGGTGAGTGGATCTCGGGTTCCTGAGAGCAGCGGAGCTGATTCGTTTGCGCAGATCCTTGGAGACTCGTTCCGTAAGTGCCGCCCTCACTTGCTTGATGCGGTGCTGACCTCTCGCTCGCTTTCTCTCTCGTTTCCCAGTCAAGGTACGTTCCCTTCTCTCCCCCTCCTCGACCCCACAGTGCTGATTCGCCCCTCGCAGAGCCAGTACACCGTTTTCGTGCGTCACAGCCTCGTTCGGGGGGATCTCACTGACTCCTCGCCATCGCAGAACATGGCGTACAACCAGATCGGGTTCGCAAAGGCAAGGTATTGATCGCGTTGAACGCCTGGGGGTAAAGTTGTTGTATTGAATCGCCTGCCTAATTCTCCTCCGCTCGCTCCTCGCTGCCCAAGTCGGCAGCTCAGCAGGCCTCCAGTGCCGTCTAAGCTTCTGCTTCTTCTTGTCCCGCTCCCTGCTCCGCGCTGTTCTTCCCAGTCCGAACGGCACGCAGAGATGAAGAGGTTCAGTCTCGGTGCGATAATTTTGGGATCCTGGACTCAGCGAGACGTCTCTCTCCATGCTTCAAATCGACAACTGTGAGCTAGCGAGGGACTCCTGCAAGCTGGAGGAACCATGCACAGCAAAAAACAAACAGAGTTCAGCTGGGAGCGGAGGACCCTGCGCCCACGTGAGCGCGTGAGCGCGTGAGCGCGTGAGCGTCGGCTTCTCTTTTTCCAGCTCCCTCTCCTCCTCCTTCCTCACCCCTCGAGATGCCCTTCATCGACCTTCCTTCACGGGGGCTGAGGATGTTCTACGTCGTCAACCCCCTCGACCCCTCTGCGCTCTCAGTAACGCTTCCAACGCCCGAATCCGGTGCGTTGGTCCCCTCGAAGCCGATTCTCGTCATGATCCATTCCGCCTCGAGCTCCCTAGCCTGCTTCTCCGCCCAGGTGCGTACCAGCCTCAGCTCCTCCTTGCGCAGCCTCTGACGGCGTTCAGTTCTCGGATCCACGGCTTCGAGAGGCCTTTAACTTGGTTGCGTTCGATGCCCGCCTTCATGGACGCACTACTGCTGAGGACGTGCCTTCATTCACCATTGAGGTGCGTAAAAGGATGCTGTGGAAATGCACAAGCTAACGCAACCTGGACAGGATCAAGCCGACGAGCTCATCGAGGCCTTGGTGCGCTGGAGCCTCCAACGGTCCAGCCTTTTTCGCTGACGGTGATAACGCAGGATTACCTTGACCTCCCATCGTATTCCGTGTTTGGAGAAGGAGCCAGTGGAAGCAACAGCGCAGCATGGATAGCGATCAAGAGGCCCAGCAAGGTCATTTCGGATTCTCCCCTCTCCTCTCCTCCCGTGCTGACATGCCCCTCCACAGGTCATCTGCATATCGCTCGCTTCTCCAAGTTGGATGGTCGAGTACGTTCCATTCCCTGGGGTCCCACTCGTCACTCACGTTCTCCTCCCCCAGTCCGCCTGAGCTCAGTGACAGCTTTCGCTCTCTCCCGGAGTGGGTGTGCATCAACAAGGATGGCAACGGCGATGGAACTGGAGAAGTTCCCGAGGAGGCTGTCACAGCTCTCGAGGACTACTTTGTCGGCGTCCAGGAGCGAGTTCAGGACCGTCGAATCTCGCACGCCAATGCTCTCAAATTCCGCTGTGAGTCCCTTTCGCTCGCCTCGCTTTCCGCTTCTTCTAAACCTTCCACCAACGACAGATGGTGCAGGTAAACCTTCGCACGACGCGAGACACATTATGCGCTGGGGATACGAGCGCCAGCGCATTCCGCAGGAGCAGCTCGCCACCATCGCCGTTCCTGTCCTTCTCCTCCAAGGATCTGCCGACACGATTGCTTCTCCTCTTGCCGCCGTCGAAGAATGGCAGAAAAGCCTAACTGGAGGTGCGTCGCCTAGTCTCCTCCCTCTTCCTGCGTACTGAACCCTCGAACGCGCAGTCCCAGGTGGAGCGGACCTTCGCCAGATCACCGATGCTCCGCACTTGCTCTCGTGGACTGACGCTGTACGTCCTTCCCTCTTCCCCCCTGCGTCTCGTTGCTGAAGCTTTGGTGCAGAACGTGGTGAATCGGATGCTCGTTGGCTTCGTCACCAAGAGCACCGAGGATCGCAAGGTGTGAAGGGCTTGGGGAGGCTGTAATTTGAGGAGGGCGGTGTGTGATGTTTAAAGTAGTTGGAGAGAGCGTCTTGGCTTTGCTCGGGCGAAGTAGCCAGGGTTCGAGGCCCGAGCTGAACGCCTGACGTCGTCCAGAGAGGGGAGCGAGACGGCGTCAACGCTGAAGGGGATCCACAACAGGCCGTTTCGAGCAGGGTAGCAAGCAGCAGCAGCCACGACAGCAGCAAATCTTTGCAAACGAAAGCGTACTAAACAACAGAAGCCACCGACCCTCGATCCTCCTCAAAACCCATCCTCGCTCCCAAAATCCATCCTCGAGTCTTTCTCCTCCTCCCCCTCTAACTCCTCCACCTTGATTTTCTTCTTCCTCGGCTTCTCCTCCTCCTCCTCCTCCTCCTCCTCCTCCCACATCTCCCTCTTCCTCAACGCGTCGACCGCCCTCTCCATCAAATCCGCCTTGACGCCTCCCGTCTTCGCGTGCATAAGCTTGAGTCCGTCCTTGAGCTCGTTGGCCTTCATCTTGTTGCCTCGACTCTTGAGCTCCTCGGCAAACTCCTTGATCGCTTCGAGGGATTCGGGCGGCGGAGGATCCTTGGGCCGCTTCTGCTTGGACATCTCGATCGCTCTCACGTCGATGGCGTCCTCCTTGATGAGCTTTTTGAGTTCGCTGATGTGGTTGCCGACGCGCTGGGTTGAGAACGAGTTAGTGACGGCAGTGCGGAAGAGCGAAGGGCGACGAACGGCGTTGATGGTCTCGTACTTTGGGATCGTGTTGTCCACAGGGTCGGGGATCTCCTCGTCGAGCGCCAAAGCAGCAAGAGTCTGCAAAGGAACAGAACGTCAGTATCGACTCGCACTGGCTCAGCGAAAGAAACTCGCCTCGTAGAAGTAGTTGAGAGCTGCGCGAACGTCAGTCAGCTCTGTGCAAGGCGAACACGACGAAAAAGAAACGCACCGGGGTTCGGGTAACGATCCGGTTCGTACGTCGACGAGAGGTTCTTGATAATCTGCTTCGCCGCATCAATCGCCGGCTGCTCGGGGATGTCGTCCTCTGGGTCAACGGGAGGACCTGCGAAAACGTACCGGCGACGTCAGCTTCTTAATCTTGACGAGACGTTCCTTCTCGAGCGCACCATCGGCAGCAAGAACGCTGACGGTCGACTCGAGTCCATGAGGTCGCACGTCGTCGGCGAACGGGAGTTGGCAGAGGTGGATCCCAGGAGGAACGATCTGGATCCCGGTCTCGCTGAGGACTTCCTCCTGCAGGCAACGTCAGCATCGTTCGGAGGAAGGGGAACAACGCGACGGACCTGAGGGAGGAGCAGAACGATCTGAGGTCGCGAGTTCGATCGAGCGAGGAAAGAGGCAAAGCCGACGACGTCCTTGGCGATCATGGTGGTGACGAGGGAAGAAAACGTCCTCGTGCTGCCAGTGTACATCTGCGCCTGGGTGAGTGAGAACGAGAGGGAGTGCGGAGAGCGGCGACGGACCTCCTCGTGCGGGTAGATGAAGTAGCTGTGCCTGATGGTCTCGTGGAACTTGAGTGCCTGCTTGCGAGGCTTGAAGCCGAGAAGCTTGACGCCTGCAGACGAGTTAGCGAGGAGCGGCCGAGCAGAAGGCGGAGAAGCGGACCTGGGGTGCGACCGACAGCCTTGAGAAGGTCATCAGCTTGCGTCGGGGAGCGGGGAAGAAGACGACGTCAGCTCACCTTAATCTTGCGGACATCGCCATCATCAAAGAAGACCCTCGACGCCTTGACTCCTTCCTCGTACTTGTCCTTGCCGACCTGGAAGTACTTCTTGATGTCCCTCTTCGGATCGAGCGTGTTGCCATGAATCTGCGAGGCTCACGAATTAGGCGAAAGCTCCCGTGCTTGCAGCGCAGGACGTACGGAATCAGTGTACCCAGTCCTCGAGATGACCTCCTCCCCTTCGGGATTGCTGAGATCGACCTTGGTCGGCGGTCGCTTCTTCTCCTCTCCGACCAAGTTATACCTGCGCTCTCCATCAGGACACTGTTCGGATCAAAAGAAAGAAGAAGGGACGCACCCGTTGACCCAGATCGTAAACTTGTCGGCGAGCTGAAACGGCACAGAGAACGCAGTCCGCCTCGTCGCCTCCTTTGTGCGCAAGTTCGCCACCATCATGTCCATCGACGCGTTCAGATCTCCATGCACGACCGGGATATTCATCTCCTCGTCCTCGTCACCGAGAGCGATGATGTTCTGCAGGTGGGGGTCAGTCGGCGAACGACCCAGGAGGGAGAAGACGCACGCCGTAGAACTTGTCGAGGTCAAAGTCGTGCTCAGGCGTCGGAGGGATGAAGAAAGGCTCGAGCGTGTATCCCATTTCGATAAAGTCCTGCAAGAAGCGTGCGGTTGAGCGCGAGGTGCGGAGGACGAGGCGTGGAGAGGACGCACTTTGCGTTTGTGACTCGCCGCGGTTGCCAGCTGCTCGCTTTCCTTGCCGGGGTCGTCGTTGTCTGTAATGAAGAAGATGCGCTTGGTGGACTGAGTGGGAACTCTGCAGGAGGCAATCAGTCGCTGCTGGAAGGCTCCGAATGGAGAGCCGACGCACCGAGCGCGGAACAGACTGCTCGCGATTCCAAACACGTCGCCAATGTGGATATCTCCCTTCTTCGGAGCGTACTTGTCCTGCAAAAGGTAGGGGTTCTTGTCGAGCTCTGCGCGTGTGCGAGTGAGCTTGGGATGGAAGGTGGGAAGGGGCGCAGGGAACGCACCCTCGAGAAGGTCCCGAAGGGCTTTGATGGACTTGGCGGTGGGGATCAGGAGATCCTGGACGAGCTGGCAGTTCTTGAGTTGCGTGTCCTCGACGGCCTGCGACTCTGCCTGGAGAGAGGGAAGGAGGTCAGCTCGCGCCCCCAGCTTGCTCCACCCAGCCACCAGCGCCGCGTCCACACATCCTAGCTTCCTCCCCCGTCCTACCAGCCCCACAAGGACGCGCAGACTCACCGTGTTGAAGACCACGATCCCGACGCTGTCCTTGGGTGCGCTGATGACCTTGCGCTTCATCATCGCGTACGCGCAGCGCAGGCAGACCTCGAGCTTGCTCCTCGGGTGCTTCCCCTTGGATCCCTGCGTGCTCTGAAGCGCTCTACCGAGCGAGTCTGTGCCGTACTCGGGGTCGAGCGTGGTGGGGGTTGCCTCGACGAGGAAGATGATCGCCTCCCGGTTGTTGTAGAACTGTGCCCAGGCGTCAGTCGCGCCCTGGGGGAAGGGGCAGGGAGCGTACGTCTTCTTCAATGTCGTCCTCGTCGTCCGACTCCCCGCGATCGTTCCAGGCTTCTGCTGGCGGGAGGAGTCAGTGCGTGACGTGGCGAGTGGGACGCAGGGAGAGCTACTTGCCGTACGGAGAAGGCATGTCTGCGAACGCCTTCGTCTGGTTTTGTTGGTTGGGGTCGAACAGGCCGCAAGAACGACAACTCGAGGCCTCGAGGCGCGCGGCGAAACGCGTCTCAGCTCCTCGAAATTGACCTCTTCCTTCGTCGCTTTCTCGATCGGCCTCCCAGCTTGCTCGAGAAGGGCAGTCTTGAAGGCTAGGGTGCAGCTCGAGGGAAGGAGAACTAGAACCGTAAGGCCAGCTGGGCGAGCGACGTGCCTTGCGGAGTCCCTCGAGCTTCGCCGAATCTGAACGTTCTGATTCTGAACAGACGAGCAGCTCGGGGAAGAAAGCACGAAGGAGAGAGAGTAGAGCCACGCCAAGTTGACTTGAACAACACTGCGAAAAATGCATTGCCTCCTCCTCCCCGTTCGTACGCCTCACAGCTGCAAGTTGTTCTGCCCGACAAAGGCTAGCAGTATCCGGTTCACGACGTTCTGCGCACGAAATCAGTAAAGACGAAAGGAGAGAAGGAGCTCAAGAACGCACGGCGTCGGTCCAACACAGCAAATGCGGAGCGTCGGTGATTGTGCGAAGGTCGGCTCCTCCAGGAACTGCTCGAGAGCCGCGTTGAGTTTCGCCCTCGAGATCTACAGCTGGGAAGCTCACCTCCAGTGAGAGAATCTTGCCACTCCTTGACGCCAGCGAGAGGAGACACGACAGTATCTGCTGAGCCGTGGAGGAGGAGTGTCGGAACGCAAATGGACGCGAGCAGCTCTTTGGGGATCGGCTTGCGATGTGATCCCCACTTCAAGAGGTGTCGAATCTCGTACGAAGAATGACCAGCGCCATCTGCGTCCCAAGACCGTTAGCGAAGACGGGGAGCGAGAGAGCGAGAGGGACTCGCAGCGCAATTGGAACGCGGCGGCGTGCGTGACCCTCCGCTCCTTGACCCGATCCTGAGCGCCGACAAAGTAATGCTCCATCGCAGTCACCGCCTTTTCCGGAATCGCCCCCGTCGTATCGCCTTTCCCGTCCTTGTTTTCGCAGAGCCAATCGCTGAGTTGAAGGAAGTCGTCGATGATTTCTGGGTTCCTGCGCGAAGGTCGTTAGTTGCAGTCGACCAAAGCTAGATTCCTGCGGTACGGACTCTTTTGCCAGAGGACCCGAAGAGGACAAGACCAGGCAAACGACCTGAACGCGAGTCAGGACCGAGAGGGAAGGCGAAAGCGACTGCTGCTCACCTCGGCGGGCCGCTTGATTGCAATCCACGCTGCCGTGTGCGATCCTCCAATCCCTTCGCCGAGTATCGAGTACGATGGGAAGCCGAGCAAATCCTGCACGCACAGATTAGCCAAAAAGTCGAGCACGCAAAGGAGGCGCGCCGCACCAAAGCCGCAATATGATCATCCGCAGAGTCCTGCACGCAGTCGTCAGCTCCCTCCCCAGCCCCGAGCGCCGTTGATCCTCACCTCGAGAGTATACGACTCGACCTCTTTTGAAGTGGTCCTCCCGTTGAACCGCCCGTCGAACGCGACGACGTTAAAAGCCTCTTGGATCCTTGGATCGGAACCCTGCCAACCTACATCAGCACGCCTTCTCGCCCCTCCCAAACCCTCTAAACACGCACCTGGGCAGCAAAGCACGCTGTCGAAGTAGCCGTAGAGTGAAGCATCACAAGAATAGGCTTCTGGGGGTCGATTGGACCCGCCTCGGGCGGAGGCAGCTTGATCGAAGTGGGGGCAGGGTTTCCTTTTGGGTTGATGGTGTAGTAGAGATTGAGGCCCCGAGCCGGGAAGTCGAGGAAGGGCATTGCGCGAGCGGGGAAGAGAGAGAGAGGAAGAAAAGGAAAGCACTCGGTCACTCGGAGGAGGCGCGCCATCCGGGAACGGCCCACGTCGATCTAGATTCCTGGGCGTTGAGATCGCTTCGGAGCCCGGTGGCTTTAGGCGGTAGATCTGCCGCCTGGAAAGGATCACCGATGGGCGGGGGTTCGAGCGCAGAGCGTCCAACGAGGAAAGTTCAGAAGGTCGTTCGAGGGCTTGTTCGAAAGCGGCCTGACGCACGACCCTGGCCACCAGCAGACGGGATGCAGCGTGACGAAAGGCCTGTGTGCGAAAGTTGAGGTTGGCTCAAAGGTGGAGAGCAGAAAGGCAGGAGAGAAAGCAAGAGGATTCGAGACAGGCGTCGGTTGAGAGAAGAGAGCAGGGACGCCGGGGTCCGGCGCGTCGAATGTGGCGTGAGGGAAGGTCGTCCTCGGCCAGTCTTCGCGCCCCTGCTACATCGCTGAGTAGATGTTCTCCTCGAAAGTAGGCAAAGTGTGGCTCACCTTGAAGATGTGCGAGACTGCACGCCTGCTCGGGACCTTCCGCCGCTGTTCCCAGCTCCGCCGACAGCAATTTCTGATTGTCGTTCTGGTATCGAGTCGTTCGGACGCTCGTAGAAAGGCTTGTCGCGTGTGAACCCAGCAGTTCGCGCCCTGATCGCGCCAGAGGGAGGCAAGAAAGGCGCGAAGGCGGGGATCGGATGGAGGAGGGCGTTGGGCGACCAGTTCAGACCCCGACCACGCTGGCGGTCACCCTGGCTGAGGATCCACAATACGGTCTCCCTCGCGCGCTGTCAGCTGTCCGACTCGAGCAGAGGGATCCCAGGAACAAAGTGCTGGGCAGCTGTCCCCCCCTCCGGCGGCGTCGCTAGAGCAGTGGAGGGAGCAGGATCGGCGAGTCTCCAGCGTAGGATCAACGGGTTTAAGCAGGAAGGCGACCTGGTGAGCACGCGAAGTGGTCGGAGCCAAAGAGGAAGCACGCGCTCGACCTCGACACGCTCCTCTCCTCCCTCCCCCTACCTTCGCCACCTATGTCGTCCCAGTCCAAGCTGGCACGCAAGTCTACTCTCTTGACTTCAGTCAGGGAGACGTTCCTCACCATCGAGAACGCCAAAACGGTACGCCCGCTCCGACGCGCTCGGCGTTCCTCCCAGCGATCGCTGACCTTCCCTCGCCGTCCTGCAGGTCGTCTTCTGGTGAGTAACCTCGTCGTAGCAGAGTCAGGGAGGTGCTAATCCTTCCCCTGCTCGCGCGCAGGTATCTCGTGCAGTACTACGCCCTCAAGCTCTTGCGGCATGTGAGAGCGACCGGCCTCACCGCGACGGTTCACGAGACCTACCTGGCGTTGGTCAAGGTGCGTTCTGCCGTTTCTTTTCTGCTGGAAGCCAAAGGAAGCTGGACCGGCGCGAGGAGGGAGCTAACACAGCTCCCTGCAGCGCGTCTTCAAGGTGATCCTCCTCATCCCCTCTGCTCGGCGCAAGGTCGCAGGAGAGCTCGACAAAGCCACTCTGGAGCTCGAAGCCAAGGTACGTTATCTCCTCACTCGCTCAACTCCCAGCTAACGGCCCCTACAGCTCGCCCCCAAGCACGCCACGGTCTCGCAGCAGCTCACCCTTCCCACGACCGGCCTCACCTCGAACCAAGTCACTGCAGTGCTCACGGCTCACAGCGAGTTGCCGAACACGCGGTGGGAGGAGGGAAGGGTCAGCGGAGCGGTGTACCACGGTGGGGAGGAGATGGGCAAGATCTGGAAGGAGGCGTTTGGGATGTTCGAGGTGTCGAACCCGCTTCATGCGGACGTGTTCCCTGGTACGTTCGCACGCTGTGGTGGAGGGGGAAGGCAAGCTGACTGGGCTGCGGCCTGCAGGAGTGAGGAAAATGGACGCCGAAGTCGTCTCGATGTGCCTCTCGCTGTTCAACTCTCCCCTTCCGACCTCTGCGATCGACCAGACTGGAGGAGCCGGAACTACCACCTCTGGAGGAACCGAGTCGATTATCATGGCGTGCAAGGCATACCGCGATCGTGCTGCTGCCGAGTACGGCATCACCGAGCCCGAGATGTGCGTCTTTCGCTCTTCGCCAATCCGGACGCGAACTCATGCGGAGGAGTAACAGGATCATCCCGATTTCGGCACATGCGGCGTTCGACAAGGCGGCCAAGTACTTTAAGATCAAGATCCACCATATCCCCGTCGATCCTGTCACCCGCAAGGTCGACATCAAGAAGGTCAGGCGCGCGATCAACCCCAACACGATCATGCTGGTGGGCAGCGCTCCCAACTTCCCCGACGGGATCATCGATGGTGCGTTCTTCCCTCCCTTCGCTTCTTCAGGGAGCTAACGCCGCGTCCGCAGACATCACGGCTCTCTCCAAGTTGGCGATCAAGTACAAGCTCGGCCTACACGTCGACTGCTGCCTCGGCTCGTTCCTCGTTCCTTTCCTCGAGCGCGCCGGCTACGCTTTTGAGCCCTTCGACTTCCGCGTCCCAGGCGTGACTTCCATTTCCTGCGACACGCACAAGTGTTTGTCCTTCCATCTTCTCCTGCCTCGCACGCACTGATGCAGCGTGGCGGGACAGATGGGTTCGCGCCAAAGGGAAGTTCAGTCATCATGTACCGCTCCAAGGCGATTCGCAAGTACCAGTACTCTGTCATCACGACCTGGCCTGGCGGAGTCTACGCCTCTCCCTCCATGGCCGGATCTCGGTGCGTCCTCCCCTGCGCCCACCCTGGACTCCCCACTGACCCCCTCTCCAGTCCTGGAGCTCTCATCGCAGGCGCCTGGGCTTCGATGGTCCACATGGGCGAATCGGGCTACACGACTTCCTGCCGCGAGATCGTTGGCGCGGCGAAGAGGATTGCGCTCGGGATCAGGAAGGATTTCCCAGAGCTGTACATCCTTGGAGATCCGCTCGTGAGCGTCGTGGCGTTTGGGAGCAAGTCGTTGGCGGTGTACGAGGTTGGAGATCGGATGAGCAAGGCCGGGTGGCATCGTGCGTTCCCCCTTTCGCCTTGCTTGTTGAGACGAACGAGAGCTGATGCGCTGGGGGAAGTGAATGCGTTGCAGAACCCGCCGGCGTTGCATATCGCTTGCACGAGGTTGACGGTCCCTGTCGTCGATGAGTTCTTGCGGGATCTCAGGATCGCGGTCGACGGCGCCAAGTCCAAGGTTGGGGGTGGGGATGGATCGATGGTGATGATCTGTACGTCGGTTCTGGTTCGACAGGTGATGGGAGCTTTTACTGATGGAGTCGCGCAGACGGGTTGGGATCGTCAAGTGCGGTCGGCCCCGGACTTGTCGAGGAGATGAGCAGTCGCTGTGAGTCCCTTTTCGCTCCTTTCTTCGACGAACAGTATCACTGACTGCGCGTGTTTGCAGACATGGATGTCGTGAGTTCTTCTTCTCTCGCCGTCGTCGTCGCTTCGCAGGGATGTTCGCTGACCCAGTTCCCTCTCTCGATTCAGCTTTACGCTTAGAAGTTGTTCTCCTCCTTTCTTGTTCACTCTTACCCCCCGCTCTTTCTCTCTCCTTCTGGAATTGAATCCTTTTCGTTCGCAAGCCAAACCTCCTGCGACGGTCGACGTGAGCTTGGGCCACAATCTTCGACTGCGACTTCTCAAATTTCTCTCCGAGTTCTGATCCTCACTCGACTGCAACCCTAGGTTCAGTTCAACAGTCAAGTGCCACCAGGTGAGTACTATACTGCACTTGCAGAGTCACTGCGAACGAGCGGCTTCAGTGGGCGGGAGAGGGAGCCTGCGGGACGGCAGCTGCGGCCGAACAAGCT
The DNA here is from genome assembly GCA_025758715.1 of Glaciozyma martinii. Taxonomy (NCBI): domain Eukaryota; kingdom Fungi; phylum Basidiomycota; class Microbotryomycetes; order Kriegeriales; family Camptobasidiaceae; genus Glaciozyma; species Glaciozyma martinii. Next base: position 19,538 of record JANGFH010000027.1, on the reverse strand, counting down.
TGGAGCTGAACAGACGGGAGGCGGAGCTCTTGGGCAAGTCGGCAGGGGATCAGGAAGTTGAAGGAAGAGCAGGGCTACCCGTCGCTGCGGCGCAAGGTGTTGGGCGAACGGGGGAAGGGGAGGGATTCAGCAGCTGAAGACTCGCCAGCGCCGGGTCGAGCTTCCTTTGTGGCTGGCCTGGCCTGGCCTGCTCTAGCAAGTCAGGCGGAGATGCACTACCCGCTGGCTTGACTGCAGACCCAGCTGGTGCAGACTCGAGCTAATTTTCGTTCGTTCACCCTCTTCGCAGCTCCTCCTCCCCAAGATGGATTCCGACTCGGACGTCGACATCACCTCCTCCCTCCTCCCCCCTTCCCGCCCTAAACGCGGCGCCGCCTCCACCTCCAACGTCTCCACCACCGACTCTCCCTTTGGCGCGCCCGAAGTCTTCTCTGATGCCGAAGAGGACTCCATCTTCGACTCGATCCCCTCCCTCTCCCGCGCTCGCAACCTCGCCGAGGGCAACGCCGTCGTCAAGGGCCGCAAGGATCTCAAGACGACTAAGGGACTCACCGGTGGAGGATCCTTCCAGGCGCTCGGACTGCCCCCTTCCCTCCTCAAAGCCCTCCTCCAGCGCGGGTTCACGACTCCCACTCCCATCCAGCGCATGGCCCTCCCCAGTATCCTCGGCAGCACAGAGACGATCGTCGCCGGTCGCAAGATGGTCGTCGCGAGGGATCACCTCTGCATGGCTCGAACGGGATCCGGCAAGACGCTCTGCTACCTCCTCCCTCTCCTCGCCCAGCTCATGAGCCATTCGACGACGTACGGCGCCCGAGGACTCGTTCTCGTCCCGACGCGTGAGCTCGCGTTGCAGGTGCTCAAGGTTGGAAAGGACTTGGCGAGGGGGTTGAAGGGAGAGGGAGAGTCGCTGCGATGGGCGATGGTCGTGGGAGGAGAGGGAATGGACGACCAGTTCAACATGATGGCAGGGAACCCCGACGTGTGCGTTTCACTTTCTACTCTTGGCGTCGCCACGAAGCTGACCCTCTGGCCGTCGCAGCATCATCGCCACTCCTGGACGACTCCTCCATCTCATCGTCGAGATGTCGCTCGACCTGCGCGCGATCCAGTACTGCGTTTTCGACGAAGCCGATCGCCTCTTCGAACTCGGATTCGCCGAACAGCTACACGAGATCCTCCACCGCATGCCCCCTACTCGCCAAACCCTCCTCTTTTCCGCCACCCTCCCCTCGACCCTCGTCGGTTTCGCCAAAGCCGGCCTGCAGAACCCCAAGCTCATCCGTCTAGACGTCGATAGCAAGATCTCCAAAGAGCTCCAGATGGCGTACCTCTCCGTCAAGGGGAGCGAGAAGGAGGCGCTCCTCCTGGCCGTCCTGCGCGAGGTCATCATGGTCCCGCTCATGACGGACTCGCAGCGCGCGCTCAAGGACGAGTACATCGAGGACGAGGCGGACGACGAGAGTCGAGGACGAACGGCGTGGAAGGGCAAGGGCAAGAGCGGAGGGAAGAAGCGCAAGAGGGGGGACGAAAAGGACGACGACGAGAGCAAGAAGGACGAGGTCGACCCTACGGCTCACCAAACGCTCGTCTTCGTTTCGACCAAGCACCACGTCGAGTACATCGCCGCCCTCCTCGCTCAGTCGGGCTACGCCGTCTCCCCCATCTACGGATCGATGGACCAAACCGCCCGTCGTCTCCACCTCGCCCGCTTCCGAGCCGGCCGCACCTCGATCCTCGTCGTCACCGACCTCGCCGCGCGAGGAATCGACATTCCAGGAGTCGAGAACGTCGTCAACTACGATTTTCCGAACGGAGCTCGCGCGTTCGTTCATCGAGTCGGTCGGACAGCTCGTGCGGGTCGGAAGGGATGGGCCTACACGTTCGTCACGGCGTCTGAGCTCCCCCACCTCCTCGACCTCGAACTCTTCCTCGGTCGACCGGTCAAGACGTGTCCCCTCGGAATCGAGGACGCCAACGAGGTCGACTACTCGGAGCAACTCGTCCTAGGTACCGCCCCTCGAGGACTCCTCGACCTCGATCTCGAGACGTACCGCTCGATGATGTCTCACCACGAGAACATTGACATCCTCGGCAATGTCGCTCGTCGCGGACAACGAATGTACGAGCGAGGGGTCTCGAAAGCGAGTCCGGAATCGTACCGACGCGCCAAGGAGCTTCAACGCAAGGGCAAGGGACTCGCTGCGAACGCCGGAGAGACGGAGGGCGTTCATCCCGTCTTTGCGCCGTACGTCGCCATCAGCGGATCGGACGCTCAGACCGAAGTCAAGCGCGCCGACCTCATGGCGATCGTCAACGCGTTCCGACCCGCCGAGACGGTGTTTGAGATTGGGACGAGGGGCAAGACTCCGGCGGCGCAGTTGATGAGGGAGAGGAGGAAGGCGATGGGCAAGAGTGAGCATGCGCGCGCGGTCGCTGAGGCGGAGGAGGAAGAGGAGATGCCGACGAGGCCTGATGATGAGGAGGAGAAGTTGGAGCAGGCGGCGCTCAAGAGGCCCAAGATCGCGGTCGACGATGCGGATGATGAGGAGGTCGAGGTGCGTTCCTTTCTTTTTCGCTCGTGGGAGCTGGGGGCGAGAGCTGATGAGAGTTTTTCGTGGCACAGGCGGTCTTTGGAGCGCCGAGGAAGAGGAAGCGCGCGACGGGCGCTGGAGCGAGCTACCAGGATCCTCAGTTCTACCTCAACTACGAGCAGGAGGGCGCCGACACCGAACGAGGGTACGTCCTCTCGCTCCTCCCCCCTCTCTCCCCGCTAATCCCCCTTCGCACAGATACTCTCTCACCGCAGGCGATTCGTTCGTCTCGCAAGCCGCTCAAGCCACGTACGACGTCGCAGGTCGAGGCGACACGGAAGGGACCGCCGCCGACGCGCTCCTCCAACGTGCCTCGTCTCTCCGCTGGGATCGTCGAACGAAGAAGTTCATCAAGGGCGATGGGGTCGGAGCCGACAACAAGAAGCTCGTTCGGTCGGAATCGGGGCAGAAGCTTCCTGCGTCGTTCAAGAGCGGAGTCTTTGATGAGTGGAGGAGGAAGAACCGCCTTTCGGTGCCGAAGAATGGGGAGGCGGAACTCAAGGGGAAGACGGTGCTGGGGGTTGGGGAGAAGAAGTACAGGCACAAGGCTGGAGTGCCCAAGAGCGATAAGGAGAAGAGGGAGGGGAGGACCGTCGGCAAGCCTGCGAGGGCGGGAGCGGCGCCTGGAGGACTCAAGAGTGCGGATCAGATTCGGAAGGAGAGGTGCGTTTTTCTTTTCTTTCTTTCGGGCGAGGAGCCAGGGCTGATGGTGGTTCTTCGCGGCGCGCAGGGATCAGAAGGCCAAGAGGGTCAAGAGGTCGACGCAGCCTGGGAAGGGCAAGAAGACGGGGCCGCCGTCCAAGGGCAAGAAGTGAGCGGGGGAGCTGTTTATGCAATGAGCGTTCGCGTTCCATCTTGCGAGGAGGCTTCGAGCACGAGTCGATCAGTGGCGAAAGAACGCGTCGAGGTTCGCTGTGCCTGGTGGGCTTCGAGCAGAGCCTTCCCCCCCGGAGCGTCTTCAAATCGATCGCCTTTCAGTACGTATGGCGGCTACACAAGGTCGTCCAACACAAGGGAAGCCCCAAATCATACATCGACCTTTGCCTCCTTGGGCGCGGGCTGCACAAGACGAACACCATCAGCTCTCGCTCCCGATCCCGTACGACACGGCAACTCACCTCCTCTGCCGGTGCGAACCTCGCCGCACGCTTCCTCTTGCGCTCCTCCTCCTCCTCGATCTTCTTTGCGAGCTCGGGATCCTTGACGACGGGAGTCGAGGCAGTTTTGGGAGCGGCGGGAGCGGCAGCTGCTGAGGCAGCGGTGGCAGCGGCGGCGGGAGTAGCGCGAGGCTTTCGCTCTGGCTTCTCGCCAAGAGGTCGATCGAGAGCTGCGAGAGACTGGGAGGGAAGAGGGTCAGCAAGCCCGTCGCGTCGTCTGCCCTCTTCGCGCGCCCGCTCCCTCCAGAGTGAGAAACGGAACGCACCTTGTCCACAGTAGTCTCCACCTTGTCGTCCTTCTTGAGTCCAAACCGCTCCGCACGCTTGTTGAGCGCCTCGTCACCGCCCTTCATCTCCGTCACGCCAAACCTCTCGCTCCTCGCCTTCCTCTTGGCCTCCTCCGCGTCCGCCTTGACCTTCTTCTCCTCCTCCGTAGGCTCTACCACCTCGGGCACTGCGGCGACCTCCTCCTCCACCGCAGCGGGGCGGACGGGGACAGCAGCGGGGGCGGGGACGGGAGTCGCCTCCTCCTCTGCAGCGGCAGGAGCGGATTCAGGAGCGGGAGAGTCGGTCTCGAGGGAGGAGGGGGTCTCGAGGAGGCGAGCGACGAGCTCGTCCTTCTTGCCAGTCTGGGGGAGGGACGCTTTGGCGAGGAGTTCCTGGGGGAGGAGAGCTGGACGGTCAGCGGGAGCGCGGGCGGAGGGCTGGATTGGGGTCGTACCTTGAGCTTGGGAACTGTGAGCGCTTTGAGGCTGGATTCAGTGTGAGTAGACGCCATTTCTGAGTGTCTCGAGTTGGGGAGGAAGGAGAGAAACTGCAACGCGCTGGGCGACGACTTCGCTGAGCCAGAGTCGAGGGCTTCCCCTCTCGTCCGCTCCCCCCTCTGCTTGCTGGACTCTGCTCTGCTCTCTGACGCGCTATTGGGTGAGTGCTCGTCCCTGCGCGAGTCAATCACGGAGCGGGATCGCGAGGGAGGGCTGCCTCGAGGGCCGAGAGCTTCCCTCCATCTCGCTTTCCAAGCTCTCCAGGACTGATCCTCAGTCGCTCGCAGGACTACCGACATGGCCACCAGTGCCAACTCTGCAGCTCTCCACCCCGCACCTCCCCACGCCTCTCCTCCGGCCTCCCTCTCCTCTCTGCCGGTCGAGCTCAAGGCGACCATCGTCCAGCTAGTTCGGCGGCAGGACCTGCGATACAAAGCGCGTCGAAAACTCGCAAAGGAGAGCCTGTGCCTTGGACTCGGGGCGGAAGTCGTGCCTCGGACTCATCCATGGCGTGGACGCGGGGTGAACGCCCTGTTCATGCTGGACAAGAGCTTCAGCGACCTCTCTGCGCCTTTCCTATTCGAGGTGCGTTCCGTCCTTTTCCTGCAGAAACAAAGCCTTACTGATAGCCCTCCTTTGCTGAATTCGACAGACACTCCGCGCAACTCGGGATCCCAGCCGAATCAAGGACCTCGTCTTCGTTCAACGCGGACGCCACTGCCTCCACCTCGATCTCGACGCTGGCGTCGGTGCGGAAGGGATTCGATACATACTCCAAATCCACGCCCTCCTCCCCAACCTCCACCGGCTCACTCTCTCCGGCGACCTCCTTCCTCTCCTTCGTCGGAAGCCCGACGCCGCGATCTGGGACGATCCGCATCTCCTGTTCGCCGCACTAGCAGCTAGGATCACAAACCTCCACTTGAATTCTCAGCTCCCCGAAGATATGGTCCCCCTCCTATCCGATTTTCCCAACCTCCGCCGCCTCACTCTGGATCGCTACATGGCCCTCTCGATCTCCGACGACAGCGGTCTCGCAGCTGCGGTCGTTGCCTGCAAGCAGCTCGAGTTTCTCTCGATTGCTGTCGTCAACACGGATGAGGGGGTACATAACTACATTTTCCTCCACGATGCCTGGGACGCCGTGGACTGGACAACCTCTCGGATCGCCCATCTCGTCCTCCGGTCATGCCCCTGGATCGAAGAAAACTGGCCTCAAGTACTCTGGCAACGTGCAGCTTTCCTCGAATCTCTCAAGATTCGATTCGAGCCCGATCACTACTCCAACATCCCTGTGCCCTCCCCCCACCCCTCCTTCCCCCTCCTCACGAACCTACACCTCGCCGGCCACCCTCCCTGCATCAAAGGAGCCCTCTCATTCTTCTCCCTCTCCCCTCTCCTCCCTCTCCCCTCTCCTCCCTCTCCCTCACCCATTCCCCCGACGGCCCAACTCTCGTCGAACGCACCGCCCTCCTCGAGCTCGCTCGATCGACTTTCCCCGCCGCCCACATCTCGCTGGATCCCCTTTCGGCGCGAGACGTCTTTGGAAGTCGTAGGAGGAGACCTGGGTGGGATCTCGAGGAGATTGGTGTCGAGGTCGAGGGGATGTACGCGGCGCTGGGAGAGGTACTTCGTGTTGAGACGGAGCGGTTGGAGAGGCTGAGGAACGTGGGGGATGCAGTGGGGATGAGGAACATGATGGGGAAGCTGGAGAAGTTGAACGAGGGGATGCTGCTCGAGCGAGACTGAGGAGGGTCGCAGCGCGGGAATGGAGTTTCGTTGACGCTGGTCCACTCGCGACGAAGGACGCTCTCCCTGCGGTTGAGCTGTTCCTCGTGAATCGAGCTCTCCCCCTGCGTCGTCGCTTGGTCACTCATACCGAACGTCACGGTGGACAGCAGCTTCATCTCGGTCAACAACCTCGCCGAGGAGGAGACCTCCGCGCCATCCACGGCTCTCCTTCTTCCCTCGTTCTGCCCATCTGCTCGAAAAAACGACGATGGCGTTCCTCGACCTCCCTTCTCGGGGCGTCAAGATGTTCTACCTGACGAACCCGCTCACTGCTCCTTCGCCCTCGATCAGCCTCCCGCCGCCCGAGTCGGGACCTCTTGACCCCACCAAGCCCATTCTCGTGCTGCTCCACAGTCCAGCGGCGTCTGTGACGGCCTTTTTGGCACAGGTGCGTCGTTCTCGAAGTGAACAGTGCAGGGATCTGACGAAGAGCAGTTTGCGGATCCTCGGCTGCGAGAAGTTTTCAATCTCGTGGCGTTTGATGCGCGTCTTCATGGACGAACGATCTCGGAGGACGTTCCTTCGCATACGATTGAGGTGGGTTCCTTTCCTTGCGTCTTCTCGCAGAGTCTGACCTTCGCAAGCAGGACAGTGCCGACGACTTGATCGCTGCGTTGGTACCTAGCTTCGCTCTCCCACCATTCCTTCTGCTGACCTTGCTTGGGCAGGACCTCCTCAACTTTTCTTACTACTCCGTGTTTGGGGGGGGAGGAGGTGTCGCGCAGATTGCTGCTTGGATGGCAATCAAGCGTCCCAAAAAGGTTCGCACCGTCGTCACTTCGCGCTGTGCTCGTTCCTGATCATGCGCAGGTGGTCTGCATCATCGTCGCCTCTCCTTGCTGGATCAAAGAGTTGCGTCGCCTCCCTCCCATCTGCCCTCACTGACGCCTCCCCCGTTAGCCCACCTCAAATCACCGAAAGCTTCCTCGCTCTCGCTCCCTGGTTCTGCTCCAACAAGGACGGACAAGGCGACGGAACCGGCACGATCCCAGATCCCGTCGTTGAGATCCTCGAGGACTATTTCGTCGGTCCTCAAGACCGCGTCAAGGAGTACCGAACCCAGCATGCCGCAGCTCTTCGATTCCGCTGTGAGCAACGTACCCCCTCTCGGCTTCTGCGATTCTCGCTGACTCTTCCGGTAAAAGATGGAGAAGGAAGATCTTCGCACGACGCTCTGCACCTCGTCCGTTGGGGATCCCACCGCGTCCCTTTCTCCAACGAGCAGCTCGCATCGATCAAGGTCCCGACGCTCCTCCTCCAAGGCTCGGCCGACACAATCGTTTCCCCGCTCGAAGCGGTCAAGGAATGGCAGGAACGCATGACTGGCGGTCCGTTTTTCCGACCCCTTTCTGCCCCCTCGTACTGAAACTTGGTGAACAGGTCCCGGAGGTGCGGAGCTGCGACAGGTGGCAGGCGCTCCGCACGTCCTTTCGTGGACAGACGCCGTTCGTTATCTATCTACATCTCCGCCACTCGTCAGCCTAATCTTCGAGCGCAGAACGTCGTCAATAGGCTGGTGATAGCATTCCTCGTCAAGAGCAATGCGGATCGGGCTCGGACGTCGTGAAGTGCGGATCGAGGGGACGTCCTGCGCAACGGAGAAACGAGGAAGCCAAAAAGCTGAAATGGGAAGGCTATGGTAGCTGGCTGGAGACTGTGATGCAGGAGGTGGGCGTGGAAGAGAGCCCGATCTCGCTTCGGTTCGTCGCTGGCCTTGGGTGCGGAGAGAGCAAGGAGAAAGCAAAGGCTCTCGTCACTCGGCCTCGAAAGCGTGGAATCTCAAGGAGATCTTGCAGCAGCAAACATCTCGAGTCCAATCCCCACCACCGCGACCCTCCATCCCTCGCTCTCCTCCTCACGCACAACGTCCATCGCAGAGCAATCGGCCACGCTCGTGAGGACGCTGTCTACCAGCTTTAACTCTGACTCGGCGAGCGAGTAAAGATTTAGGCGTTGGTCGACAGAGGATGAGGCGAGGAGAGTGTGCGTGAGGAAGGCGAGTCCTGCGACGAAGTCAGTCCCTGCGGACCAGCGAAATTCGTGGATCGGCAAAGCTGACCTTGAATAGTGGACGAATGCGCAGAAACGCGCGTCTTTGACAAGCCTTGAGATGTTAAGACGAGCCTCGAGCTCGCAAAGGAAACGCCGAATTGGTGAACGGCAACGGCGTTGTCGTCCCCAGCTGTGGCGATCTCCAACGTGCTCAACTCCCCTACGAGCTCGATTAGCTACGCTTTTTCCTGAGTGAGAGTGACGTACGGTTGTAGAAGACATCGAGTCCGTTGACGCCAGACTGATGGGCCGCGAAGGTGAGGATGGGTTGGTCGAGCTGGAGTCCTTGAGTGGCATCACCGCTTAACGGTTCGCCTTTAACGTCGATTGCGCTGCGAAAACATGCTCAGAGAAGCGTCGAAGCTGAAGGAGAAGGAGCGAGACGAACGAGAGCGCAAGAGCAGTCAGGTCCCACGCAGCGACCCTGCAAAATCCAAGTCAGCATCGCTCATTCGGACAAGACCAAGCAACTCACAATCCATCCGAGGCTCCAGTAAAGACCCAATGCCGCAGACCAGCCTCGGTCTCCGCTCGAAGAAGCCGCACCGTCAAAATGCACTTGTCGTGCGCTGCGTTCCCATCGAGGAAGAGAAAAGAACAGTCCCGATCGTCGTACAGCCAACACTGCGAAACCGAATCTTCAGACAAGGCGGCGAAGGAACGCAGTAAAACGCACCCTCAGAACCCCATCGGAGCACCCAGCAACGACGAGATGAAGCCCTCGCTCCGCATCAACCACCTCGACTCCCATATCCATCAACCGAATCTCCCCACCGTCGGAAACAGGAACGCTATCCCCCGCAGGAAGTACTCGTAAATCGACCTCAGGCTCGATCTCCCGCTCCTTGCCCTTCCGCGACGGGGAAGAAGGAGCGAGCTCGGGAGGCAGCTGCGACATCGAAGCAGTCGGCGTGACCTGCCAGGCGCGGATCGTCTCGCGAGCGCCAGACGCAAAGACGAAGAGGCCATTGGCGGATTCGGACCAAGCGACGGACTTGAGGGCGCCTTCGAGTGTCGAATCGGAGAACAGCGTCTTGGGTTCGTTCGCGGCGTTGACTGTGCACGAATAAGGTTAGGACGGGGCTCGTCTGGAGCAGATCTTTGGAGACCTACGTTGAGAGATCCGGAACGAGGCGTTCTCGGCGCCAGTCGCGATGAGCGTCGCATGCTTATCGACGGGAAGGCGGATCTTGCGGAACTTGACGCAACGGATCTCGCGGCCGTGGTAGGCTGGAAGAACGACCGGAGGAGGAGGATTGCGCATGGTGGTCGTGCTTGATTGCCGATGTATCTGGTGAAGAAGAGCTCAGCGCGTGTCTGCTGATGGAACAAACGAAACTGACCCTCTCGCTGAGGAGACGAAAGTAGTGAACGCCACCGAAGCCGTCTTGAACAAGCTGCCTCGGAACCCTGGCCCCAAAACTAACGAAGGATAGAAGCTGTAGCGGTCGTTAGCACTGAGTGTGAGGATGCGAGGCGGAGACAAACCTCGTCGCCTTGTGCGTTCAAGACCAGCGCTCGCGTGTCGACCAGTGCCAGGTACGTCGCGGGAGATTCTCCCGCGCCCAAGATCTGCAGGAAGTGTTTAACGATAACTCCAGAAAAGCCACCTCGGGAACGCACCTGTTCTAACCGACCTCGAGTGATCCTTGCGCGGTCGACCGTCACGATGCTCCAAACGTCGGCCTCGCTCCTCAGCAGATGTTTCGCGCGAAATCCATCTCTTCCAACCGTCTCAAGCTCGTGTTGACCCTGCTGATCCTCGCCAATCCGAATGTCGGAGATCGTGCCCTGATGCAGCACGCTCTTCGCCAGAACGATGCCGGCAGCGAGATCGACGACGACGAGCTCGCCCGTCTCGGTACCGTAGAGGAGGAAGTGGCGATCCGAGATGAGCTTGACGGCCGTGAGGACTGATGATGGGTCGTTCAGTGCGACGGAGCTGACGATTTCCGCAGGGAGCTGCGATATGGATCAGCTCTCGGTCGCAGCAGGGAGAGAACGGGACCACGCACCACGTTCGACTCGTTGGCGTCGAGCACCACGACTCGCTTCCCTCGCCGATCATACACCAGCATCTTGTCACAGTCCAGATCGACGCCCGCAGCGCAGATCCCCGTCTCCGACTCCACGACCTCGTCGTTCTGCAGATCGACGCGAGCGAAAGTGCCTCGATTCGAGAAGATCCATGCGGCGTTCTGAGTGTTGACGATGATAGGAGAGCGTGCCAGGGCAGGGGAGACGTGGAGGGTTTTAAGTGGGGAAGGAGGGAGGCCGGGCTGGAGGAGGGACAGAAGGAGGGAGCTGAGCTGGTGGTCAGCGGCGTCGGGTGGCGAAGGAACGGTAACGAACCCGTCGGAGAGGATAACTACGACCCGCTGAGTTCCATCAGGTAGCGAGAGCACCGAAAACGCCTTGATTCCACCCATGTTGCCGAGTTGGAGGTCTGCAAGAACGTCGTTAGTTGGTGCCGAGCGAGTGAAGTGTCGACTGGCCTAACCTTCTGAAGTGATCGCAGAGGTACCGACGGCAGGTTCAATCCAGCTCCTGACTCCTCCATCAGCTCCTCCAGTGACGACGACCGAGCCGCCCTCCTCCAGCAAGCAGCTCGAAACGCTCCACATGCTCCTCCCATCGTGCCCATGAGCGAACTTCTGGAGGATCTCGTGCTCCGCAGAAGGATCGCCAGTCTCGGGAATCGCCCAAACGATTGTTTTCATGTCCTACTCACCCAGCATCAGCAGCAACTCCTCTCCACGACGAGCGAAACGCACCTCCGCAACCGAAACGACCTGCTTCTCGCTGATCCACCTCACGCGCCAGATTCGTCCTTCGTGGCCCCACATCTTCCTGCAGGATCCATCCTCGAGGTTCCAGATGAAGACGGCGCGGTCGTCGCTGACGCTCGCGAGCTTCTGGCCAGAGGGAGAGAAAGCGAGGTTGAAGACGCCGCCCTGTTGAAAAAGGGTGAGTAGGGAGTGAGCTGATACAGCGAGAGACGCACCTTGTGGCCAAGCAGCTTGGTAGGTTCGGGAGCGACGGGCGAAGAGGACGTCGGTCTCCAGAGAAGAATGTCGCCCAGCATGCTCCCTCCTGCCAGAAGAACATCCTCCATCTCGCCGTAGCTAAGCTTCGAGAAGGCTGCGCACCAGAGCAATGGACGCAGAGCAGAGTCGAGGACGCCGCTCAGAATCGGGGTTGCGGAGGAGGTGGGGAGGGTGTAGGTGAGGAGAGAGTTGTGCGCCGTGATAAAGATGACTCGGTCGTCCTGTATAATAGGATCTTGCATTAGTGCGTACCCTGAGATTGGTAGAGGGACAGCGTACGGAAAGGAAAGCTGCGTCATGGATCCAGTCGGCGAGAGCGAAGCGATGCAAGATGGTGACCTTTGCAGCGTCCAGTCTTTCTCGTAACCCGTGTTAGCTAGAACCTGTAGACTTCAGCTGCGAGTACGCACCTCGAGTAACCTCCCTGCTGCCCAGCAGCTCCGCAAGTAAGCTCAACAAGTGCCGCCTCCTTCCCTCCCAGCACGAGCACCCTCCAGCTCTCCAGACCTCCCGCCGCCGGCTGTACTACAACCTTATGAACCCTATCTAGTCCCAGCACCCGCCATTCACGCTTGTACGTCTCGGTACCTTTGGCGCGCGCGTCGAGAGCAGTCAGGAGGAGATCGCTGGACGAGCCGGCGAGGAGGAGAGCTGGGGTGAGGAAGGCGAGGGCGGTGATGGGTGTGGTTCTTCCTAGGCTTGCGAGCTTGGTGCCGAGCTCGTAGCTGGGGTCGCTCATACCCAGCGCGCGAGTGGCGAGGGGAGACCAGGGGAGACCCGGCGTGAGAGACCAAAAGTTCGAAAGCGAAGTTCCTTCGCCGCCTGGAGTCCTCTCTTGAACGAACGACTCGAGCACGATGGGAAACGGTAAGAAAAACAAGATTGGAGGAGCTCCAAAGCAAAAGGGTCGCCTCGTAGCAGGTCCGTCGCTTCCTCCCTCGAACGAGCGAACGAGCTCTTCCTAACGCACGAACGCACGCACGCAGCCCTCGCCAACTCGCAGTTCAACGCCGCGATCCGCGCCAAAGCTGCCTCTGCGGCCGAGGACAAGGAGGAGCGCGCCAAGGCCTCTGCGGCGGGCGCGACGCAGGCGCAGATGAAGAAGAAGCGCAAGCTCGAGCGCGCGGCAGAGAGGGAGCAGGAGCGGGCAGAGATCGCTGCGGCTGAGGCGGTGACGGAGCAGGAGTTGGTCGAGGGCGAGGAGAAGGTCGTGGCGGCTACCGAGGGCAAGGGGAAGCGTGCGAGGGAGGAGCGGGAAAGGAGGAGGGGTACGGTGCCGTACGGGCTTGGGGAGAAGATCTTGCTGGTGGGAGAAGGTGAGTTCCAGTATGGACGATGCGAGGGGCAGGGGAGCTAACAAGAAGACCTCAGGGAACTTCTCGTTCGCCCATTCGCTCCTCCTCATGAACCCTCCCGTCGTCACTCCCCATCTCCTCCTCGCCACTTCGTTTGACACGCTCGAAGCCGCGCTCGCCAAGTACCCCGACCTCATGCTCCACGTCAACGCCATTCGCGAAAAGGGCGCCAAGGCCATCTTTGGAGTCGACGCAACGGACCTCAAAAAGTGCAAAGAGGTCAAGGAGGGTCGCGAGTGGGACCGAGTCGGCTTCAACTTTCCTCACGTCGGTGCGGCCTTTTTCTCTTTCGCACTGTACGAAAAAAATCTGACGCCACGAACGACGCAGGCGCCGGAATCACCGACCAAAACCGCAACGTTCGCGCCAATCAAACCCTCATCCTTCGCTTCTTCCGTTCCGTCGCCCCCTTCCTCCGCCGCGGCAAGTCCGCCTCGACCGACATCCACAACGTCAAGAAAAAGGCTCTCCACGCGTCCATCTGGACGTCCAAACGGACCAACACGAACAAGAAGCGCAAGCAGGTCAACTCGGACGATGAAGCGGATCGCTGGGGTCCCCTCCCTACGACGACCGAGGACGGAGAAGCCTTTTCGGACGCCGACGACGCCAAAGACGAAGCCAACGTCGCTCTCGCCCTCGCTCCTCCCCCTCCCACGACGGCCGGAACCGTCCTCGTCACTCTCCGCACGACGGCGCCCTACTCCCTCTGGTCCCTCCCCCACCTCGGCACTCGCGGTTCCCTCATCGCCCCTTCCATCCTTCCTCGACCTCTTCCTCCGACCGCTCAACCCAACTACAAGGTCCTGCGGTCGTTCGACTTTGTCCCGCTGGATTACGAGGGGTACGAGCACCGTCGAACGATCGGGTTCAAGGAAGGTGTGAGCAGTGGGAAGAACGAGGATTTGAGCTTGAGTGCGAGGGAGAGGGGGGAGAAGAGGAGGGAGGAGAAGGAGGGCAAGGAGCGCGAGGAGAAGGAGGAGCGAGGGGAGAAGAGCATGGGCAAGGGCGCGATGAGGACGTACGAGTTTGAGCTGGTGGAGCAGGGGGATGCGGACGACTTGTACGATTGAACGGGGGCAGCCCAAGGTGCGCAAATGCAGTTGCTTTCGTGTCGTTTGTTCGTTCGCTGGATTCGAGCATCTCGGCGACGACTCGAGTGGCGTGGCGCGCTGAGACCTCTTTGATCGCTGGGCGCAGGTTTTGGATCGCTGCCGAACTCCCACCCTCGTTGCCCAGGTCCCTTCGTTCCTCAGCCATTCCTCAGCAAGCACAGCAGCCAAACGAGCAAAGGAAGAACGGTTCCGGGCCCTCGTCATTCCGTCGATCTCGCTAAATCCGACTCCTATTCCGGCGCTCCATCGATCTTTCTCAGCAAAAGTCTTCTTCGCCATTCGAAGCTCTGTTCAACACCTGACCCGCCCACACACCCACCTCAAGATGGACTCTACTCATCCGACCTCGGCAGGAACGACCATCGTCAACTCGCAACCTCCCTCCCGCGCCGCGTCCGTCAAGCACCCTAAAGCGCCTTCGATGCAGCAAGAGGACGAGTTCGACGAACCCCCGCCCAAGGATCGCGCGCCGCCGTTTGTGGTGATCCTCTGCCTTTTCCAGTCGCTCGCTGGGCTGCTGTTTGGATGGGAGAGCGGAGGAATCGCAGGCGTTGTGAACCAGGCAGACTGTGCGTTCTCGCTTTCCTGCGCGCCTCGGTGTTGGAGAGCTGAACCTCGTGGCGTCGTGCAGACCAGATGAGGTTCGGCGAACCTGATGCTACCACCGCTACGGGCTTCATCATACCTACAACCCGCCTCTCTATCATCACATCCTTCCTGGGGCTCGGTGCACTCTTTGGTGCCCTCCTCGCCGGATCGATCTCGTCGCGCGTCGGCATCAAGATGGCGTTCATGATCTCGCTCGTCGTCTTCCTCATCGGAATCGCGGTCGAGACGAGCGCGCAGTACCAGTGGGGACAGATTGTGGCGGGACGTTTGATCGCGGGCTATGGAGTCGGGAGTTTGAGCATGCTTGCGCCTCTCTACCAGGCCGAGTGCTCGCCTAGGCACCTGCGAGGTCTAATTACCTCCACGTACCAACTCTGCGCCACTCTCGGGTATGTTCCCTCTCGTCGTTGGATTCCGGATGCTCGCTGACGCTTCTTTCTCCTCAGAATGTACGATCTCCTTCTCGATCTCTTCCCACCTCGTTCCACTCACTAACGCTCCTTTGCGCGCAGCTTCCTCGCCAACGTCGTCAACTACACGTTCCGCAACCGTACCGGCTCAGTCACCTGGAGGATCCCCATCGGCGTCCAGCTCGTCTTCGTACGTTCCTGCCCCCCTCCCAAGATCCCCACTAACCCCCTCAATCGCAGGGCCTTCTCCTCCTCCTCGGCACGGCCCTCTCCCCCGAATCTCCTCGCTACTTTATCGCGCGCGGCAATGTCGACCAAGCGCGTACGAACCTCGCCAAACTGCGGGACCTCCCCGTCGAGCACCCCGAACTCGAGGCCGAGATCCAGACGCTTATCAAGGCGAACGAGGCGGAGAAGGCGCTGGGCAAGGTTAGTTACCGCGAGTGCTTCTCGGGAGAGGGTCGCATGCTCCTCCGAACGATGATTGGGATCCTCGTTCAGGCGGGTCAGCAGTGGTCTGGAGTCAACTTTTGTGAGTCGTTCCTTCAGCTGTTTGGACTGGGGATGATGCTGACCCTTGCTTTGCAGTCTGTGAGCCCTTCTTCGACACTCGCACCTCGTCGCAGCTTCTAACGCCCCTTCGCAGTCTCCTACGGAGTCAAGTTCTTCGCCTCCGCCGGAATCAGCGACTCTTTCCTCATCCAAGTCATCCTCGGAGCCGTCAAGTAAGTTCCCTCACTCCTCCACAGAACCCCCGCTGACCTCCTTCGCAGCGTCGTCTCGACCTTCCCCGGACTCTGGGCCGTCGAGCACCTCGGTCGTCGTCAGACTCTCCTCATCGGCTCCGTCATCATGTGCGTTCCTTTCTACTCGTAGTGGAGCGGGGAACTGATGCGTCGATCACTAGGTTCACGGGACAGGTCGTCGCTGGAGCCGTTGGAACTGCCGGTTCGTTCCTCTCTCCTTGCTTCCTCAGCAGCCGCTGACGGTCCCTCTTAGATCCCGAGGGCGAGGTTGCGGGCAAGATCCTCATCACCTTCTCCTGCATTTTTATCTTTGGCTTCGCGTCGACCTGGGGTCCTCTCGGTGAGTTCGCTCGCTCCTCTCTCTCGCTGGGATCGAGCTGATGAGGCTTGGGGCATTGCAGGATGGGTCGTTGCGGCTGAGCAGTTCCCGATCCGCCTTGCTGCGGCGTGCGTTTCTATGGCTACTGCGTCCAACTGGGGCAACAGTGCGTTCGCGTTTGGGTCCGAGGGGAGGGAGGGAAGCGTGCTGATGCTCTTGTTTCGCAGACTTTTTGCTCGCTATTATTACGCCTTATATCACTGATGCTGGCTACGCAAGTTTTCTCCTCGCCCGCGTCGAAAGCAAGAGCTAATATTGCATTCGTAGGGAAACCTCCAAGCCAAGATTGTACAGCTCTCTCGGAACTCCGGCTTCTCAACCCTCTTCTGACCCTCATCTCTTTCGCAGACCTTCATCTGGGCAGGCGCCATCGTCTTCTTCGGCCTCTTTGTCCTCTTCTTCGTCCCCGAGGTCCGTCCTCCCCGTCCTCCTCTTCCCTGCCCAACTGACTCCTCCGCACGCAGACCAAGGGCCTCTCCCTCCTCCAAGTCGACGAGATGTACCTCAGCCGCGTCAACGCACTCCGTTCGGCCTCTTGGGTCCCATACGGCGGTTCCTCGACTCGCAACAACGCCGGTCTGAAGCTCGAGACTTCGCACCACGAGGTGGCGCCTCAGCGCGCGTTGGAGGAGGACGCTTGAGCGCCCATGAGGGATAGACGCGATCGACTTGGTAGTAGAATTAATGCTGAGAGGCGCAATAGAGCATAGAGCTTCCTCACTCCTCCGTTGGGTCAGCTTGCGAGCAGAGGGTTCGGTGCGTGCGAAGGGCTCAGCAGACGGATTTCGGGCTTTCTTCTCGGTCGGCGGCGAGGGTTCTGACGAGGGTGGGGTTTGAGTAGTGCTCCTTTGTGAATCGAGAGAGAGCTTGGTAAGGCGGGCATCCTCACGGGGCGTGTTCGGCATCACCGAACACGGGGCTAAGCTTGGTAAATAAAGGGACAGAACGGGGGGTAGGGGACGTAGATGGGAGAGAGAAGGAGGTGGGGCGTTCGTCCCTCTCTCCGTCGGAGAAGTCAGGAGTTGTAATGGAGACTTGTACAAAGGTTTATAACCCGTTGCTAGAGTTGAAGTAGTCCGGAGTGAGTCCGACTAGAGTTCCATTAAAAAGTGGAGGTAAACTCGGGCGAATTCAACAATTGTAATAAACAGAGTCCGGGGTACTTCAACTCGAGCTGCTCTCTTAGTCCACAACACACCTCCCAAGCTCCCAACGCCAACGCCAACACCCACTACACTCTCAAAACAACACTCAGTATCCAACATGGTCAAGGTGAGTCCTTGCCAGGCACGACCGAAGCTGCCGATCGTTGACCTCCTTCTCCACCTTCCCTCCCTACCCTGACCTCGTCGTTCTCGCACCCAGGTTCTCATGATTCTCTACGACGGTGGCGAGCACGCCGTTCAGCAGCCCAAGCTCCTCGGCACGACCGAGAACAGCCTCGGTTTGGCTCCCTACATCAAGGAGCAAGGATGGGAGCTCGTCGTCACGTCGAACAAGGAGGGACCTGACTCGGAGTTCCAGAAGCACATTGTTGATGCCGAGTGAGTTTGAGCTGCGCCTGGGAGGAGACTGGGAACGCTGGACGGAGCTAATCATCGTCTGCCCGCAGTGGTACGCTTTCGTCAACCGACCCTCCCCCTTGCGAGCTGGAGCTCAGCTAACACTTGACGCCTTTGCAGTCCTCATCACGACGCCTTTCCACCCGGGATACCTCACCGCCGAAGTCTTCTCAAAGGCCAAGAACCTCAAGGTGAGCTCACCCCCACACGGCGCCGGACCCTCTCCCGATCCCTCAGAGCTGACACGCGCGCAGATCTGCATCACCGCCGGAGTTGGATCGGACCACATTGATCTCAACGCTGCCAACCTCCGCAAGATTACCGTAGCCGAGGTGACTGGATCCAACGTCGTCTCGTGCGTTCCTTCCCACCTCGCTCTGGAGCTCCTACCGACCCTTCTACCCTCCACAGCGTTGCCGAGCATGTAGGTACGTATCCCTTCTCTTCCCCTACTGCACTTCACCACTCGAGAGCTTTCCAGCTGACTTGCATCCCGCCTCGCAGTCATGTCCATCCTCCTCCTCGTTCGCAACTTTGTTCCCGCCCACGAGCAGATCATCGCCGGTGACTGGAACGTTGCTGCGATCGCAAAGGATGCCTACGACCTCGAGGGCAAGGTCATTGGAACTCTTGGAGCCGGTCGCATTGGCTACCGTGTCCTCCAGCGGCTCTTGCCCTTCGACCCCAAGGAGCTCCTTTACTGTACGTTCTCGCTCTCATCCTCCACGAAAGAAACACGCGCTGACGACTGTGAACGAACAGACGACTACCAGTCTCTCCCTGCTGAGGCCGAGGCTGCCGTCAAGGCTCGTCGCGTCGAGGACCTCAAGGAGTTCCTCGGCCAACTCGACGTCCTCACCGTCAACTGCCCTCTCCACGAGAGCACCAAGGGTATCATCAAGTGCGTTCCTCCTCGCTTCCTTCTCGCACAGCACTGATCTTGTCACGCTTCGCAGCAAGGAGACCCTCTCGTACATGAAGAAGGGCGCCTGGATCGTCAACACTGCTCGCGGAGCTCTCTGCGTCGCCGAGGACGTCGCTGCCGCTCTCGAGTCGGGCCACATCGCCGGATACGCCGGAGACGTCTGGAACCAACAGGTCCGTCCCGCTCCCCCCGTCTCCTCCCATTACTCCACTGACGTCCCTCGCAGCCCGCACCCAAGGATCACTGCTGGAGGAACATGCGCGGACCTAACGGGAACGGGAACGGCATGGTCGCTCACTACTCTGGTTCGTCCCCCTTCTCCCTCGTTTGCTCGCTCGGTGCTGACCTCGCTCGGGCGCAGGAACGACCCTGGATGCCCAGGCTCGGTATGCGGCTGGAACGAAGCAGATCCTCGATAACTGGTACCACAAGAAGCCTCAGACGCCCGCCGATATCATCGTTGAGAACGGGGATTACGCGACCAAGGCGTATGGACAGCGCGAGAAGAAGTAGGCGTGCTCGCTGGAGACTCGCTGGAGACTTTGTAGTTAGCACCCCTCCCCCTCCTCCCCTTTTCTGTGCTTGATGTGGAATCGAATTGACTTGAAGTGATCCCTTAAGCTCGTCGTTGCTCCTGGAGGTCTGCTCGATTCGTTGTTCGCTCGTCGTCGATGCTTCGCAAGAGCAAGAGCTATGCTCGCTACCTCGCTCTCGATTCCTCCTCTCTCGACTCTCCCTCATCTCGAGATATACGCCTTGCTATTGATCCCAACCCACCCCAGAGCTAGCTACTAAAAAAACCCACCCCATCACCAACAACGCTTCTCCCGGAAACCGTCCTCAAGCGACGCCCCACCCCATCCCAACGTCGTTATCCCCTCTCTCCAAGCATCCCCCATCCCCCATTCTCACTCCCCCCTCCCCACCCCCCACCCCCCCCCACCCCCCCCCACCCCCCCCACCCCCCCCCCCCCCCCCCCCCCCCCCCCCCCCCCCCCCCCCCCCCCCCACCCCCCCCCCCCCCACCCCCCC